>JAODAL010013668.1:0-90346 GCA_025379985.1 Phyllomedusa bahiana | reverse complement strand
TAATGCTTTATTTGTAAAAAAGGGGGTTCGCCTTTATCTGATAATGTTTGACACTTAATAAAAATGATTTTTTTTATTAATACTTCATGCCGAAACGGCGCTGAGAGCCGAGTTTTTCAGAGCGCCCTTCTCTCCATAGACTATAATGGGAGAAGTAGCTCGCGCTCTGATTGGCTGGGATAGACAAGCCACCGCTAGCTCAGCCAATCAGCTCTTTTCTGTGTAACGGTGCGGCGCTGACAGACTACCGCTGAAGCGCCGACCGCAGACATCCAGGTGTGGATCCTCTGTGATCACCGCCGGCGAGGTGGTAGCTGGAGGACCACCCCCAGGGAGTGGAGTCTAAGGGGCCCCTGGTCTTCGCCAGAGCCTGCCGCAAAGGGGGATGGACTTGGCTGGGGGACCCCCGGGTCACTACTCCGACGTGGCTACCTGGGGTGACAGCCGGGGTGCAAGACAGGAATCCAGGCGGTGGAATACAGGAACACAGGAACAAGAACAGCAGGATACGGGAGGGTTAAACGTACACTAGCACCACGGGATACGGCAGGAACTGGACGGGTAACACATCGGGTCAGACCAGGGAACACGGCAGGAACAGGAGAGCACATACGGGACAGGAACACTGCAGGATACAGGAGACACAGACACAAACGGACACGGCCCAGGAGCTCAGATGACCAAGACACTGGACCAGCATCTCAGGGGTTAAAGGCTCCAACAGCAGACCTGAGATGCGGGCCCAGGAGCTCAAGATGGGAAAGCAGCTGGACACGCAACAGACTGCAATGAACTGACCCAGAGCAGAGGCAGGAATTTCCTCTTATAGGCAGGGGTCAGAGGTAAAGAGAAAGAAGACAGAGACAAGTAACCTATAAAAGACAGGAAACTGCGGGCCGCGCGAGCCTAAGAGGAACAGAGCACACACAGGACCCAGGAAGCAACAGAACAGGACAGGTCAGGTAAGCACAGGAAGGCACGACACGTCGACGGCTCAAGGCAGGGAACCGCGGCGTGATCCGTGACAGTACCCCCCCCCCCCTCAAAGCCCCCTCCAAATCACAAACATGGCATTCCACATAGGTCAAGGGCCCGCAACTTCTCCGGGGGCAACCCCAAAACCCGGGACGGGTGAAATATAGCCAGTATAGGGAAAAACCTAATAAGGGAAAGGAGGGGGGGGAAAAAAACAGGGCATAGCCAAAAAGGGGGGGGGGAACCCAAGGCGGGCCGTAACCACGGGGACTCAAAGGCTCAGGGGTGGACCGTAAGCCCGGGGTCAGAAGGCTCGGCTGGACCCTAAGCCACGGGGACTCAGAAGGCCAGGGGGACCCTAAGCCCCCGGGGGCTCAAAGGCTCAGGGGGGACCCTAACCCCCGGGACTCAGAAGGGCCCGGCTGGGGCCGTAGCCACGGGGGCTAGAAGGGTCAGGCTGGGCCGAAGCCACGGGATTCAAAGGTCAGGGCTGACGTAAGCCACGGGGACTCAGAAGGCTCAGGCTGGACCGTAAGCACGGGGACTCAGAAGGCTCAGGGCTGGACCCTAAGCCACGGGACTCAGAAAGGCTCAGGGCTGGCCCGTAAGCCACGGGGACTCAGAAGGCTCAGGGCTGGACCGTAAGCCACGGGGACTCAGAAGGCTCAGGGCTGGACCGTAAGCCACGGGGACTCAGAAGGCTCAGGGCTGGACCGTAAGCCACGGGGACTCAGAAGGCTCAGGGCTGGACCGTAAGCCACGGGGACTCAGAAGGCTCAGGGCTGGACCGTAAGCCACGGGGACTCAGAAGGCTCAGGGCGGACCGAAAACCACGGGGACTCAGAAGGCCAGGGCTGGACCGTAAGCCACGGGGACTCAGAAGGCCAGGCTGGACCGTAAGCCCGGGGATCAGAAGGCTCAGGCTGGAAACCCTAACCCACGGGGACTCAGAAGGCTCAGGGCTGGACCGTAAGCCACGGGGACTCAGAAGGCTCAGGGCTGGACCGTAAGCCACGGGGACTCAGAAGGCTCAGGGCTGGACCGTAAGCCACGGGGACTCAGAAGGCTCAGGGCTGGACCGTAAGCCACGGGGACTCAGAAGGCTCTGGGCTGGACCTTTAGCCACGGGGACTCAGAAGGCTGCTCTGGGCTGGACCGTGAGCCACGGCGACTCAGAAGGCTGCTCTGGGCTGGATCGTGAGCCACGGGGACGCAGAAGGCTGCTCTGGGCTGGCACGTGAGCGACGGGGACTCAGAAGGCTGATCTGGGCTGGACCGTGAGCTAGGCCAAACGGAAGCTCTGGGCTGGACCGTGAGCTAGGCCAAACGGAAGTTCTGGGCTGGACCGTGAGCTAGGCCAAACGGAAGCTCTGGCTGGACCGTGAGCTAGGCCAACGGAAGCTCACTGGGCTGGACCCGTGAGCTAGGCCAAACGGAAGCTCTGGGCTGGACCGTGAGCTAGGCAAACGGAAGCTCTGGGATGGACCGTGAGCTAGGCCAAACGGAAGCTCTGGGCTGGACCGTGAAACTAGGCCAAACGGAAGCTCTGGCTGGACCGTGAGCTAGGCCAAACGGAAGCTCTGGGCTGGCCGTGAGCTAGGCCAAACGGAAACTCTGGGCTGGACCGTGAGCTAGGCCAAAACGGAAAACTCTGGGCTGGGCCCGTGAGCTAGGCCAAAAGGAAGCTCTGGGCTGGACCGTGAGCAGGCCAAACGGAAGCTCTGGGCTGGACCGTGAGCTAGGCCAAACGGAAGCTCTGGGCTGGACCGTGAGCTAGGCCAACCGGAAGCTCTGGGCTGGACCGTGAGCTAGGCCAAACGGAAGCTCTGGGCTGGACCGTGAGCTAGGCCAAACGGAAGCTCTGGGCTGGACCGTGAGCTAGGCCAAACGGAAGCTCTGGGCGGACCGGGGAGCTAGGCCAAACGGAAGCTCTGGGCTGGACCGTAGCTAGGCCAAACGGAAGCTTGGGTGGACCGTGAGCTAGGCCAAACGGAAGCTCTGGGCTGGACCGTGAGCTAGGCCAAACGGAAGCTCTGGGCTGGGGCCCTGAGCTAGGCCAAACGGAAGCTCTGGGCTGGACAGTTAGCTAGGCCAAACGGAAGATCTGGGCTGGACCGTGAGCTAGGCCAACGGGTGCAGACGCTCTGGGCGAACCATGAACCAGGCAACGGGTGCAGACGCTCTAGACGAGGGCAGGGCACCCCGCGGGGTCCTTGGTCAGTTATACTGTAACGGTGCGGCGCTGACAGACGACGCCGAAGTGCCCACCACAGACATCCAGGTGTGGATCCTCTGGATCACCGCAGGGGAGGTGGTAGCTGGAGGACCACGCCAGGAGTGGAGTCTAAGGGGCCCTGGTCTTCGCCAAGAGCCGCCGCAAAGCGGGATGGACTTGGCTGCGGGACCCCCAGGTCACTACCCCTGACGTGGCTACCTGCGGTGACAGCCGGGGTGCAAGAAAAGGAATCCCGGCGGTGGAATACAGGAAACGGAACAGGTACAGCAGGATCCAGGAGGGTTCAACGGACACCGAGCACCACAGGATACTGCAGGAACTGGCCGGGTAACACATCAGGGACATACCAGGGGAAAACGGGAGGAACAGGAGAGCACATACAGGACAGGAACACAGCAGGATAACAGGAGACACAGACACAAAAGGACGGACGGCCAGGAGCTCAGATGACCAAGACACTGGACAGCAAACTTTAGGGGTTAAAGGCTCCAACAGCAGACCTGAGATTCTGGCAGGGGCTCAAGATGGGAAGCAGCTGGACACAGCAACAAACTGCAATGAACTGACCAGAGCAGAGGCAGGAACTTCCCCCTTATAGGCAGGGGTCAGAGGTAAAGGGAAGTAGACAGAGACAAATAACCTATAAAAAAAAGGAAACTGCAGCGCGCGAGCCCTAAGGGGAAACAGAGCACACACAGGCCCCCGGAAGCAACAGAAAGGAAGGCGCACGGGAAAAAGGCACGACACGCCGACGGCCCAAAGGGCGGGAACCCGGCTAAACCCTGACATTCTGTTTTTTTTACTGTTTTTTTAATTATCCCGCCGGGATTCTGTTGGGCCCTAAACTTTCCATAGACTAAAGGGGGTCTTTGTCGCTCCTATTTTGATTGGCAAAAATTTCCCAATAGGTAGAATGGGTCTCTGTCGCTCTATTCTGATTGGTTTAGCTAGCCAAGCCCCCGGTAGTTAACCAATCAGCTCTTTTCAGCATTGTTAGTATTTTGAACTATCCGCCGTGGATTTGATTGGTCTAAATTTCCCCCATGGGTTTTAATGGTTCCTGCGCCCTATTCTGATTGGCCGGTTTATGCCGACCAATCAGAATAGCTTTTGATTTTGAATTACTTTTTTTCCCCGGCAATTTCCAATATCCTAATTCTTGAATTAGGTTATTGGAAAAGTTTTTTTGTTTTATGTATTTTTTATTTTTTAGGTTTCAGCTCTTTTCCTGAGAATGTTGAACGCCTTTATAAAGGCGATTTTTGATTCATACTCCACACCAGCATGTAGAATGATTTCTCGCTGTTCCAGCCTGTCTCGCATGGGAAAACAGTTTTTCGGCGCAGTCCCGAAACGGCGCCTAAGTCCCGCACTGCGCCCATGTCCCCGCACTGTGCCCCACACACACTGGCGAGGCGCAGGGAACTTTTCCCGCCATGTATGATTGCGCTACCTTCCGGTGGGCGAATCATAGGCGCAGGCCGCACTGCGCCTCGGTCCCCGCACTGCGCCTAACACACTGGCCAGGCGCGGCGGGACTTTTCCCCCGCATGTAGGGACCGCACTACCTCAGGCGCCGAATCCTAGGCGCAGCCCCGCACTGCGCCCGGACCCGCACCTGCCCTAAAACACAGGCGAGGCGCGGCGGACTTTACATAGTATGTATGAGCGCGCCCCGGCCCCGACATAAATCAGGCACAGATTCCGCCGGGAAACTAGCGGAAAGGTGCGCCCCGACCCGTCGGGATTCATACATGTGGCCCTATGTGTTCTGAAATTCAAAGGATCACTTAAGTTTTCTCCCTGTGCGGTGCGTATTTACTCAATGCAAATAGTAAAACACATGAACAGCATAATTGTTTATATGGTATTAGTTTAATTATATTGTGTTTGTCAATGATTGTAACTTAAAGGAGTTGTCTCACTACATTGATTCATCTTACCTTAGTTCTGTTTTCTTGATTTCATTTTGAATTCAGGGGCGTGTTTACTGGCTTCTACTAGGCTGCAGTAGAAGCTATGTCTGTAGCTATAGCAACCATTGCTGGCAGACTATCATGAGTGATTGAACAGGTCTGTAGCTATAGCAACCTGAGGAGCTGATGTAGCCCATACAAGAGGGGATATCTAGGAATAGGTAGGACACTGTTAATGGACATATATTGCAAAGTGACTTGTTTTTGCAAGATCTTTAACATAAAAAGCAATTCTTGTAGTGAGACAACCCCTTTAATAATCAGACCACATGTTATTATTAATCACTGCAGAAACCCGTATAATTCAAAAGGGTTTAATTATGTTTTTTGCAATAAATTCATAGAATCACAAATAATCACAAGTTGTTTTTAATATATTTTAAGCTTTTTTTTATAAAGCGAATGAATGAAGTTCTATAAAATTGGAATTTGAAGTGTTCTATAAAAGTGGAATTGGAATGTTTAAAAGGAAGAAAAAAGCTATACATTTACATATTTCATTTTTACAAGATAACAATCTACCAGAGCTGTATTTGTCATTTATCTGCTTATTTTATACTTATTAAGGTAAAATAGAAGGTTTATCTTGTTTGATGTGAAAAACTAAATTCAGCATATCATAATTTATCAATGTTTCAAATTTAGTTCTATTACAAGCAGAAGTGGAGAGAAAAATACATTATTTGGAGTCTAATAATGCCATAGTGCAAATTCAGTATTATATTACATAGGTCATACCTGAAAGCTTTTAACAAGAGTTTTAGGCTGAACTTTGATGAACATCTCATACTTTCCAAGGTGACGTTTCAGCATTTCTTCATAGACCAACTCAAATGTCACTTTACTTTCTGGAGCCACATTAACTGACACAGTAAATTTCTCAGTCTTTCTTCCGGAAGCCCTAAATAAACCACAAGATGCATAGAAAAATCACACAAACTTATCAAAGGCCTAACTTAAAGCACTTGGGTCCGAATGCAAAAAAGTGAAATGGGTCTCCCAGGTACTCTGTGATTTTATAATACTGGTGTCTTCTCACTATTGAAACAACTCAAACCCTCATTGTTGCTCTTATTCACTCTCGTCTTGACTACTGTAACTCCCTGCTTATCGGTCTCCCTCTCTGCAAACTCTCCCCTCTCCAATCTGTCCTGAATGCAGCAGCCAGGCTGGTCTTTCTCTCCAGCCGCTATACTAATGCCTCTACCCTGTGTCAGTCACTGCACTGGTTGCCCATCCAGTACATAATACAGCATAAACTAATTACTTTCATCCATAAAGCTCTCCACAGCGCTGCACCTCCCTACATCTCCTCCCTCATCTCTGTCTACCACCCTACCCGCTCTCTCCGCTCAGCTGCGGACATCAAACTACGGACCACAATCATCCGAACCTCCCATGCCCGTCTTCAAGATTTTGCACGTGCTGCACCCGTTCTCTGGAATATCCTACCACATACCAACAGGCACAATCCTAGCCTTCGCAGTTTTAAGAATGTCTGAAAATACATCTTCTTAGGCAGGCCTACCAAACCCACTAATTGCTAACCACCACCTTCTATCACACACATTTCTGTCACTCCCTACACTAGGGCACTCACAGGCACTTATCTGTATATAGATGTACAGTCAGGGTGGCAGGTTCACCCAATTTTTATGTAACCACCCCATATTTATGAAATAAGGCTGGACCATTGTAAATTCAGCACTTCTCCCCCGTTGTCTCCCCCAGATACCCTCATAGATTGTTAAGTGCTGCGGAATTTGTTGGCGCTATATAAATAAAGATTATTATTATAAGGTGCTGCTTGACTGTACTCAGACCTCCCTTGGAAATCAATGAGAGAGTTCCAACCACCTGTCCGTACAAAAAAGAGGTTTCAGGGCCTGTTTTTTTTTTGAGAGAGGTGCATGTCCCAGAGGTGGAACCTGCACATATCACACATTGATGGCTGATACACATATCCTTGTGTATATGTTCTGAAAACCCTTATTGTGCTTTCACACGGAGCGTTTTTTGGGTGCAATTTTTTTATGCATTTTTTGCAGAAATGCACAGCATTAATTGATGTGTATTTCTGCAAAAAAAAAAAAAAGGAGTAGTGAGCATGAGAATAGTTACAGGATAGTCTGACTGACAAAGCCACCACCTTATATTCATCAACTAAAGGAATACATGACAATAGTGCTCTATAACCACAGAAAAGGTGATTGCTTCAGCACCATTCTCAAAATGTATCTTTAGTTCATCATGTACACTATTCAGGCTTAGAGCTGATCCTCTGCATATAGCTGAAATATAATGTTACAATGTTACTTCCTTAGTTCTTTCTTAGGTTAAGTCCCCACAGCATATGACAAAATACCGTTGGAAAGCTGACGCCATTTTATCATTGCAGGACCGCGTTTTTTGGCACTGACTTGTGCTAAAACCGCAGTTGCTGGTGACAAATTTTTTGGGGAAAATAGGGGTTCATCTTAAAGTCCAAATGTACTGTCTCAGGGCGGCAGGAGGCTGGAGTGGAGCGATGCTGCAGGAACCCGGAGGCAGGGTAAAAGGGTTAAACCCAGCCGCCAGGTTCCCGCAGCATCGCCGCACGCCAGCCTCCTGCCAGCCTGAGAAAGTACTGTGCAGTCGGCTCCATCCCTTTAGACGCCGCACACCGTTCTTCCCTCTGATATCTCCCCCGCAACATAATTGCAGGGGGGATTGGTTGCCACAGCAGCAGGAAGCCTCATGCAGGCTTCCGCAGCTGCCATGTATGTACACCTGTTACACCCTGCCATAGGTGATGAGTGAAAATCCTATATATAGCAGCACAATATGATCAAAAAGTTGCATCTGTCCCCCAATGGTACCAATAAAAGCTACACTTCTGCCAGCACTTTTTTTTCAAATTATGAAACTTTTTTTTCAAATTATGAAACTATGAAAACCTAGGTGCATCTTTTGTCCAGTGTATCTTATAGTCCAAAAAATACGGTAATATGTTTGTTCAATATGTCATTTGATAAAATATCGGCACTTAAAGACAAAAAAAAAACAGATAAATTTGCATTCTCAGAGGCCAGAGAGTTACTTGATGGCGCATTGAAAGGAATTAAACTAAGAACTTGGCAGCGTCAGTCTGGAGTGCCTGGGGCCCACCAGTAGGGTTGATTTATGGGACCCACCAGTGGAGTTATTCGTGGGACTCAACAGTGGAGTTGATTCTTGAGGCTCACCCTACAGCTACTGCACATGACTCCTGCACTCTGCCTCTCCTTTTCTGCCTTTTTCCCTTAAAAGGAACCCAAGTCCTGCAATGTCCAGGGGCCCACTGGGGAGTTCGAGTCCGAGTCTATACCACAGGTTTTCACAAACTGATTATAAAAATGATTAATATTGTAGGATTACTAACTTTCTCTAACACTTTAAATCAATCAGAATAGGAAGGACTTTACAGTAAAGCCCATGCTGCCCATAGGCTCCTTAGCAACTCTGTGCACTTGTGCAGTGATGTTAAATCACCCTGATATCTAATAACAATGAAGCCCAATTATCAAAACTGTCTAACATTTAGACAGTGTAAACTTAGACAGTCTTACAGTGCCCCCATATGGTTGATAAATATGGAGCATGTTCACACTGTCTAGTATAAGTTTATACCTCCCATTAGTTGGCTTACTTTATGTCCTTAATTGCAGCAAAATGTTGGCACATGTTTTGGCACACAGCGTCACACACTAAGCCATGTCCACTTTCTGTAAAGTCAAGTCTTTTTTACATAGATCACAATTAGAGATAGGCGAATTGATTCTAACGAAGTGGAATTTGTTTAGAACTTCAGGAAAACTTCGGTTCGGAACGAAGTCGAAGTTTGGGATACTTCACGTGAACGAAGTGTGCTTTTGATTGATAAAATGGCTGCGAGCACATGGCGTTACATGGGGCAAAGAACTCTGGGAGGAAGAAGGGCATAGCCTACATGACATGTGCAGAGATGAAGCCATATCAGAGACGGCGGGATTCTGTGACGTCACCGCACTATATAAGTCATGGCGCGACGCTGGGAGCTCACACTCCTCTCACAGTGCTGAGTAGGGAAGGTGATGCCGCGGCTGCTTATGATAGCTGATACTAAAGAACTCATTTTTATACAGCGATTTTTGGGGGGTGTCTCATCTTGTCTCAGAGACTGCTTCTCTTAATGTTCTATTTCTGATTTTGTGGGGTATTGGATCTGAAGTCCAGTGTGCGTCCAGTGCAGCTGCATATACATTTTAATGCTATCTGCTCACAGCACATTGAATATCCAAGGGTTATCTAAGCCTGTTCCTGTTGTATTCATTTAAAGAAACAGCGTTTTTACAATACAAATACCACTTCATTTTTGGCTGCTCAATTCTTTTGCGCAATTTACATCCAGGGGTTAATTAAGCGTTGTTCTGCTGTTGTGGTGACTAAAATAAACCGTCTTTTTCACCGGCAAAAAAGACATTTTGCCTGTAGCATAATTCACAAGCGAAGGTTAATTACAAGTTTTTCTCTTGTTGTGTAGCGTAAAATACACGCCATTGTAACACGCTACAAAGCTGGTAGTTTTTGGCTGCTCAATTCTTTTGCGCAATTTACATCCAGGGGTTAATTAAGCGTTGTTCTGCTGTTGTACTTAGTAAAAGAAACGTTCTTTTTCACCGCCAAAGAAGCAATTTTGCCTGTAGCATAATTCATATCCGAAGGTTAATTAAGCCTGTTTGTGCTTTTACATTCAGTAAAATACACAGTGTTTTTAAACGATACATACAAGTAAATTTTTCCTGGCCATTTGTGGAGCGCAATTTATATCCAAGGGTTACCCAAGCTTGTTACTGGGTTCATTTGGAGTCAAATACAGAGTGTGTATTTATCAAATACAGATATCTTGATCAAACAGTATCAGTACATTTTAGAACAAACAGTATGTCAGACAGAGAGGTGGCAGGCCCTTCACCTGCGAGTGGCAGTGGCACAAACATTTCTGGAACAGGCCCAGGTCGCAGCACAGCAAGGGGACGTCGCAGCAGGGGTCACTCGGTGAGGCCACAACTGCCGCTGTCATCTAGCGGCCGTGTGCTGACCAGCAACCCAAGGGTTCTTGATTGGTTGACTAGGTCATCCACTTCCTCCCAGATGACATCTGACAACCCCAGCCAAGAGTCGGTGGGAACGTCAGACACAACCCTTAGTTGGCATGGCCCGGGAGAGCGAGTCAGCGGCCTTCACCTGTCCTCAACCCCTCTGTCCCATCCGGTTCCCTCAGCCAGAGATCTACTATGTGGTCGGGCTCAGTGCCCCGATATAGCGAGGATGAACAATTTGAGGAGGGCAGTCAGCAGCTACTTGGCTGCGAAGAATGGAGCCAATATCCGCTGCTTCTTGCAGTAGGCGGCAAAGTATAGATGTTGAGAGTGGCATGGGGGGTCATGTTGTGAGGGGTCAGCCTCTGCATACCAAGGCCGGTGATGAGGACAGCAGTGACAATGAAACACAAATAGATGATGATGTAGTCGACCGCACTTGGGAGCTGGGTGAGGCAAGGGCTTCATCATCGTCAGAAGAAGAGGGCGTCAGCTTGCGCGTCAGGCAGCGGCGCAGCCAACAAGTGGGTTGTGTGGCCATGAGTCAGCAGGATAGCAGCAGTGTGAGGTCGGGAGCCAAGCGGCCACGGAGTAAAAAACCCACTTCGCAGGTCCAAGAAAGTAGCAGCATCGGGGCTCAGCGAGGCAGCTGCGGCAGTAGTCACTAAGTGCGGAGTGTTGGCGGTAAAATCAGATACTCGGCGGTGTGGCAGTTCTTTGCTAAGACTCCGGAGGAGCCGAATATGGGTATATGTAGAATCTGTAGGCAGAAAGTGAAGCGTGGCCAGGGAGCTAACGTTGGCACCATGGCCCTGCGTCAACATATGCAGCGTCACCATCCGGTGGCCTGGGAGAAACGTGGCTCAGATGTGGTGGTCCATCCTGCCGCCGCAGCAACAACAGCAGCAGCGCCCAGTGGCACGCATGCCATTGCAGCCAGTCAAGGCTCCACCACCTCTGCAGAAGGGAGCTGTTTCTCTTTGCCATCATCTCCCGGTCCAGATGCTCCTGCTCCTCGCTACTCATGGCGCCAGCAGTCGATCAGCGACGCGATTGCAAAGAGACAACAGTATGCGTCCAACCATCCTAAGGTGCAGAAGCTGACCGTGCTCCTGTCCAAGTTGTTGGTGCTGCAGTCCCTCCCTTTCCAAATGGTGGACTCTGCACTGTTCAGAGAACTAATGGCTTGTGCCGAGTCGAGATGGAGAGTTCCAAGCCGTAATTTCTTTTCCAAAAAGGCAGTACCAGCACTTCATAAATATGTAGAACAGAAGGCGGGCCAGTCCTTGAGCTTATCGGTTTGTTCCAAGGTAGCACGGCAGCGTGGACGTCTGGAGCTGTAACTACGGTCAGGGCCAGTACATGTCCTTTACGGCCCACTGGGTGAATGTGCTTCCTGTCCAGGTACACCAACAACTTGGACAGGAGACGCCGCTTTCTCCTCCACGTTGTCAAACTGCGGCTCCTGCGCCAATGTCCGCCTCCTCCTCCTCCACCACCACCACCATCTCAGCCTGGAACCTGGAGGCAAGTACTGCTCCATCATACCACATGTGTAGGGCACAGCGGTGTCACGCAGTTCTACACCTGGCTTGCCTCGGCGAACGAAGTCAAACAGGGGAGGAAGTGCTTCGCGTCATGCAGCAAGAAATCGATGTGTGGCTTTCTCCACGCCAACTGCCAATCGGAACCATGGTGACGGATAATGTGAGGAACATGGTGTCCACGCTGCACTGAGGAGGGATGGTCCATGTGCCCTGCAATCTGGTTGTGAAAAGGTTCCTGAAGTCTTCCACCGATCTTCAGAACATTCTGAAAATGGGCAGGAAACTGTGCATGCACTTCATCCATTCCTACAAAGCCAGGAACACCCTCCTCGAGTTGCAGCGGCAGAACGGCCTCCTCCAACACACTCTGATATGCGATGTTTCCACCCGTTGAAAATCCAGCCTACACATGTTGGACCGACTGTATGAACAGAGAACGGACAGGAGTACTCCCCTGTGTAACTTTGATGTCAGCCAGTGGCAGCTCATGCGTGACACCTGCCGTTTGTTGAGGCCGTTCGAGGAGGCCACGTTATTTGTCAGTCGCCAGGACTACGGGATGAATAACGTCATTCCACTGCTTCATGTCCTGGAACAGAAACTGAAAAATCTGTCTGGGCAGGGGACTGGAGACGTGGCGACTACATCTCGCGGCCACATGAGTGGTGACTGAAATGGAGGAGGAAGAGGAGGAGGACATTGGAGCAGAAGCATTGTCTGGTAAAATGAGTGGATTTTCTACCCCGGTGACAAGAGAGGAGGAGCAGGAGCAGCTGGAGGAGGTAGATGGAGATGAGGAAGACGAGGCAGATGACCTGCAAGAACCGTGGCAGTATACAGTGGAGATGGAGGCAGGGAGCCCATCGGAGTCACTTGTGCAGATGGCCCGCAGCATGCTGATTTGCCTTGCTAGTGACAGCTGAATAGTCAGCATCCGGCAGAGGGATGACTTCTGGCTCTCCACCCTATTGGACCCTTGCTACCGGTCCAAAATGGGAGCCTCTTTCCCAGCTATTGAGCGGGAGGACAAACTCACATACTAGAGGGAAATCCTCCATAGTCAGTTTGCCGCTGCCTATGTGCGGCATTGTCCCTCCTCTGACAGGTCTGACCGGGGGTTCATCAGCGCTCATGTACTACTGCCGCGGCTGCTGGGGAAGGTGGGGGGGTAGGAGCAGTACCAGCTCCATCAGCAGCAACCTGAGTCTGGAGTCACTGATGAGCAGCTTCCTTCACCCGCCTAGTGAGGAGGGCAGTCGCCAGCAGCAGCAGGACCTGGAGCAGACCCTGAACCAACAAGTGGTGGCCTATTTGGACAGCCAGTTAGAAGATCCAATGGACTAATGGGCAGCCAAACTGGATGTGTGGCCGCAACTTGCCGAGTTTGCAGTGGAGAAGCTGTCCTGCTCGGCCAGTAGTGTGCATCAGAGCGGATGGTCAGTGCGGCGGGGGCCATCGTTACCCCAAGGAGAACCCGCTTGTCCATGGGAAATGTGGAACGACTGACCTTTGTCAAGATGAATCAGGCGTGGATCGGCCAGGATTTCCACACACCAATGCCTTAGGCGTCAGACTACATCAGCCATGACGCCTCACCCAAACTGTGAGAAATGAGTCTGGGTTCAAACTACCTGCCTCAGCCACTATTTTGATGCCGCCACCCGCCTGATGCCACACATCTGCTGACAGTTTCTCCATCTGCCACCAACCATCTTTACCAGGGACTGGTATTGCCACCCACCTCCACATCCACACTGTGTCATTGTGCCACTCTCTGACCTCATGCTGTTGCTCATGCCACCGTCACCTCCACTCTATGTCATTGTGCCACTCTGTGGCCTACTACTGTTTTTGCCACCTCCAGAATGTCATTGTGCCACTGCCTAACCTCATGCTGCTGCTGCCGTGCCCTCCACACTGTGTCATTGTGCCACTCTGTGGTCTACGCCTGTTTTGCCACCCCCAAAATGTTTGTGCCACTGTTGACCTCTGTGCTGCTGCCGTGAATCCACCTGTGTCATTGTGCCACTCTGGGGCCCTATTTGTTTTTCCCACTCCGAAATGTATTGTGCCACTCTCTGACCTATGTGTGCTGCCGTGACCCACATGTGTCTTGTCCCACCTGTGGCTACCCCTTTTTTTGCCCCTTGAAGTTTTGTGCCATGCCTGCTTTAGCTGTGCTGCCGTGGCCTCCCACACGGTCATTGTGCCATGTCTGCTCATGCTGCTTCCCGTGCCCTCCACACTGTGTCTTGTCCCACTCTGTGGCCTACTATGTTTTTGCCCCTCCAAAATGTCTTTGTGCCATGTCTGCCCTTTTGTGCTGCTGCCGTAACCCCCCAACTGTGTATTGTGCCCTCGTGGCCTACTCCTGTTTTTGCCCCCTCCAGAATGTCTTGTGCCACTCTTGATCATGTGCTGTGGCTCCCGCCGTCACCTCCAACTCTGTCATGTTTGCCACCGAGCCCTAGCTTGTTTTTTTCCAGGGCGCTGCCATGACTTATCAGGCTACATTCCCGTTCAGTTTTTTGGTCAGTTTTGCCCCTTTAAGTGTCCGGGGAAATTTTATAGTAAGCGATTTAAGGCGGGGGCGTCTGTGTGTCTTACAAAAACACAACATGTATAAAGACCAAACCAGCTCCCTTAAAATTTTTAAAAGCTGGCAAAAGTTTACAGCACCCTGCGGTTGTGAGGGAAAAATAGCTGTTTTTTAATGCGATTCGGGCAATTTTTTTTTTTTTTCAGGGAAACCCAAAATTTATTTTTGTCGGGAAATTCGGCAAAGTGCCCCCAAACCCGATTTTTGAGAAATTCTCATCTCTAATCACAATACTTTTGTCAGACAAGGTGCAGAAATGTCTGGAAAAACTGTCAAAAAGCACTTTAATAAATTGGTTTGGGTTAAACTTTTTTCCCATTATTTTGGTGCAGATTGCTGCAGAGCTCTAGCACAATTGCCTTAATAAATGAGCTCCATTGTGTTTTGCATGTGCTCTAAGAGGAGGCTGTCATGTTGAGATTATATGCACTTGCTTGTGACATTCAGTTGATATTCCCAAACACAGCACGTAACTTTATTATTTTTTTTTTTTATCAGCAATAAGTTTTATTGAATTGCATTAACAATACAGCAGTCAACATTAAAGGAGTTGTCTCACGACTGGATTTCATCCTACCTTGGTGCTGTCCTAAGAGCTGTAGTTTTGAAATCATGGGCGGGAGCACTGGCTTCCTGGAGTCCTCTCCCCCTCCTTCATATAGGTGACGTCATGCTGCTGCGCTCGCTCCCGATGCTAACAGCATTGGAAGGGAGAACATCTCAGATCACAGAGTTCTTTTTCCCTTGCTGCTGACCATTCAATAGCATCCACCGTGTACACAGCACATATTTCTCTCCCCATACATCAATACATGACAGCACGCAGGGCAGGCCAGGGGTTCCCAGCACAGGGAATTGGGCAGGGGGGAAGCGATTCAAATAATCTCTGATGTGACTAGCTGCCAGGGCTGGGCAGCCTGTTGTATTTGCATGGAGTTATCTCAGTGCTACATCTGTCTGTGTCTGCTTAATTACTATTCACTGACTGTTGACTATTTCCTGCCTGAATCATTCACTTCAGCAGTGAAGCTGGTTAGGTAAACAGGAGAGTGAATGCTAATTAGGCTGACTCAGAGCTGAATGACTTGGGCAGGAAATAGTTAACAGCAGTGAATAATAATTAGGCTGAGACACAGATAAGGCAGCAGGGGAACTGACAGGGGCTGCTAGTATGCCTGCTCTAAATCACTGAGCTGTGCCGCAGGCAGAGCGAGGACAGAGAGAGAAAGGACAGGAGATAGTTAAACTTGCGTGCTCGCTCCCGACGCGACCTGTTGTGATAAGATGCCGGAGATACAGCCTATCAGGGAGAACAAGCAGGTCGGTGACTATAGAGACCTCAGCAGCCTCTGAAGCCACTAAAAACAAGTTATCTAGAAATCAGTAGGAGATTTGTTATTGACATATATTGCAAACGTGCTTGTTTTTTGAAGATCTTTAATTTGAATGACAATCTTTGTAGTGAGACAACCCCTTTAAAGAACAGTGGAAAATTACAAGGGAAAGGGTGTGGAGGGGAAAAACAACAAAAATGTCATGTTAATCAATAGTACAAATACTGAGTAAGATACATAGGGTTCAATTGTTACAGCAACGATATACATTTTGCGTGCATAGTAAGGCAAATTGATGTTGAAGCCACATTGCGTCATATGAGGCTAGATTAGTCAAGATATCCAAAGATTATCAACGAGAAAAAGTTATTTTAACAGAAATATATAGATGTCGTCCAGGGCAGCCAAGCGTTTCTGGTTTTAGCGACCAAATGGGGAGGAATCACTAAGTTTGTTTCATTATGGTAGTGTTTATTCATTCTGTGAATAACTTCCTTAAGATTAGGTATTTGAGGTAGCTTCCAATGGGAAGCTATGGTTGTTCTGGTTGCTATCAGGGCATGAGAAAAATACTGTGAAAAAGGGATAAGTTGGAATAAAAGGAAAGTCTAAGATTGCTAGATCTGGTTTTTTAAAGCAACTTTCCCAAAAGGAAAAGATTATTTAGAGGAGTTCTAATTCTTGCCAAAATGGTTGTATCAGTGGGCGCTCCCCCCAAATATGTATGGGGGGAAGCCTGTAGAGCCACAAATTTCCCCGCATGATTGAGTCCCCTGAATAAGTGGGAAAATTATTTGGTGTTAGGTACCATCGTAGAGTTTTTTTGGGGAAATTTCCCATGTGTTGGAAAAATTTAGAATATCTAGGGGGTCCCGAGCGCCTAAGCCTTTCCCTGTGGTTTGTATAGGGCCTATTTCACTTTCCCATTTCAAGCGTACCCGGTTTTACATCAAGATCTTGTCATATAATATCTGTAAGCAGCAGAAAACCCTTTTAAAACGTTATAGTTTTTTTTTCAAAAAAAAATTGTGGAAAGGAGATGGGCATGGGGAGCAGAAAAAACTAAAAGGATTAAAATTAAAAATTGCCTCAATTGCAGAATAAAAAGAAAATGTTGTTGGTAATGCATACTGTTCCCCACTAATTCATAAAAGGGTTTTTTAAAGCACCCCTGGTAAAGAGAGCCCCCACCTCTTTTTTTCCCAAGATTAACCCAGTGCTGAATTGGAGTATCTAAAAATATAGGCTGAAAGGCCGTAAGAAGGCAGGAAATTTATTTTAAAAAAGGGACTTTCCACCTAACACGAATTTTATACCAGGTTTGAGCTGCATGTAAAAGGGGGGAAAGACAAGTGAATGTTGTGGAGGGTTTTCCCACAAAGCATGGTTTTAAATATCTTTGAATGACCCTGTCGGCCCATCGCTTTTTTCTTACTGACAGTGATGTTCAGCTGGAGAGTTTCCAGAAATAAAAAAAGGGTTTTCAAAATTGCGCAAAAGTTATAATGCATTAGATTAGGTATGACGACCACCTGAATGCTTTTCCTTACAGGTATTGTTTCTAAAAACCGGGGCGTTTCGAACCCCAAAAATCTAAACTTTAAATTTTTGGAGTTTAGTAAGCAAAGAGATGGGGAATACATATGGCAGAGATCTAGCTATATATAGGTATCTGGGTAACAGCAGCATTTTCGTTAGATTTATGTGCGCTAGCCAGGACAGGGGAATCTGACTAAGCCTAATTATTTCCTTGGTAATAGAGATTGTAACATCCATCAGATTATTATCTACAGTAGTGGTAATGTTAGGGTATAGTTTGATTCCTAGATATGGAATATAAGCGTCCGCCCAAATAAAGTTAATATTGGGGAGTTGAAGTCTCAATGAGGACTGACAATTTATAGGTAGGAGAATGGACTTGTTACATTTAAATTTTTAGTGTGCAAGGGCGTATTATCCAGTAGGGGAAAAAAGTGCGGGATTTAAGTTTTCTTTGGTTTTTTCATTATCAAAAAAGTTGGGCAGCATTGACTCACTTTTTGAATGTGTTATTAATTAATTGCCTTTGATTTTGGGGATCTTGTTGATGTCCTGCCAGGGTTTGCCACAGAGATCATATATTAGAGGGGAGAGAAGGCATCCCTGCCTCGTGCCGTTGGAGATCTTAAATTTTTCAGAAAGAAAACCAGAGGAATAGACTCTAGTGGAAGGAGAAGAATACAGGGAGGTTATAGCAGAGAATATTGGACCTGAGAAACCAAATTTCTGTAACACTTTCTTCATATATGTCCAGTTTATCCTGTCAATAGCTTTTTCCCCATCTAGAGACAAAAGCGCAAATGGTAATTTTCGGCAGGATGCAACCTGCATGATGTCCAAGACTCGCCGCACTCCATTCCTGGTTTGTCTGCCTTTAATAAACCCCACTTGATTCCTTATGTATTAAAAGAGGGAGAAAAGTATTGGTCATCAGCTAAAATTTTAGAAAAAATCTTTATATCTGAGTTAAGTAGCGATATAGGTCTATAATTAGTAACTAGGTCAGTGGGCTTTCCAGGTTTCAGGATGATAGAGATAGTTGCACAGAGCATCTCCTCTGGTGGGGTGCCTTTATCAGTGATAGAATTAAAAAGTCGGGATAAATGAGGTGTCAATATAGAACTAAAAAGTTTAAAGTATTCATTGGTTAATCCGTCGGGTCCTGGTGACTTGTTACATTTTAATTGGGTGATGGTTCTCTCTACTTCGACAGAAGTAATGGGGAGGTTAAGGGATGACAATTGCTCTGACGTTAATGAAGGAAGCGAAATTCCCTTCAGAAATCGATCTATATCTGGTCCTTGAATTGGTGGGAGCGTAGGGTCTGCTTTAAGATTATATAATGAGTTATAATAATCTGCAAAGGCATTGGAGATCTGTTGAGGATCATGTATCTTAGTTTTTTTGGGGGAGGTAATAAAGGGTATTCTTGTTTTAGCTTGTAGTACTTTAACCCTTTTTGCCAATAATTTTCTTGGTCTGTCCCCTTGTAAATAAAAGTTCCATTTCAGTCTATTGAGCTGAGTTTCATACTGTTGGAGATGAAGAATATTTAATTGAGCTTTTAATGAAGTTAATTCTTCCCTGTTGATTTTGGTGGGATTTGACTTGAACTCCAAGTCTAAAGGTCTAATCTTATCTAAAAGTTCGTTAAGTTTCTTATTTCTAAGTTTTTTCTCTCTGGCCGCTATAGAAATAAAAGCTCCCCGTATATACGCCTTATGTGCGCACCACAACATTTCTTCTGAAGGAGCAGAAGCTGAATTGATCTCAAAATACAGTAATTTCTGCGGTTATTTTAGGGGATTTTAGAAGAAAGTTGTTAAGACGCCACGGGGCGTGAAATGGGGGAGAGAAATGATCTCTAACTGATAGATAGATCGGGGCATGGTCCGACCATGTCTTAAAGCCAATTTTCGAGTTGGAAACTAATTGTAGTGCTTGTCTATTAAGTAGAAAAAAGTCAATTCTTGCATGTGAATTTTGTGCTGCAGAAAAATGGGTAAAGTCTGATTCTTCTGGATGGGAGTAACGCCATGGGTCGTGTAAATTTTCTTCTAATACAAAATTTTTAAGCTCGGGGGTATGTCTCGAAGTCCCCCCAGATTTATCTTGGGCTTTGTCAATAACAATGTTGAAGTCTCCAAAAGCTATAAGATTCCCTTTAAGTATTTTTTTAACCTTTGTAAATACTTTTGTAATAAACAAGATCTGGTGGGAGTTCGAGCATAAAGTACTACAAGGGTATAAAACACATCATTTAACGTACAGTTCAACAAGATATAGCGACCTTTAGGGTCCATGACTACTTGATGTAAAGAAAAGGCAACAGAATTCTTAATAAAAAGGGACACCCCAGCTTTTTTGACGTCCTGTGCCGAGTGGAATGAGTATGGAAATTTCTTATGCTGAAGTCTAAACAGATCTATATTGCGGAGGTGCGTTTCCTGTAAACATACCACATCGGCACTGGATCTCAGGACCTCCTTCCACAAATGTGACCTCTTACATGGCGAATTAAGGCCATTGACATTAAGTGACAAGAACTTAATAGCCATGATCCAGATTAATAATACTATGTCTGGGCAATGCATCGCTGCAAATTGAGTATTTCACATGACTTATAAAGACATCCCAAATATATAGAACATGGCAGTAAAAGTGTGTCAGCAACTTGAAAACTGTGTTAAAGAATAACATCATAAAGGTTGTTGAACAAAATACAGAATAGAAAAGTATTTCCGAGGCTCTCGGAAATAATCAGGCGGGGCAAGTCTATTGCCTAATGGTAGGAACCTTTGGCAAAGTATTAACCAGAATACAAAAAACAGTCAGGAAAGCAAACCGTGAAATCTTAGTGACTGCATCTATGTAAATGATCATCAGTTATTTGTGCGGGTTTTAGACCTATTATGCTTTTCAGACCAGAGTGGGGTGATGGCCTCCGGTCTGGCAGGACCTTTTTTTTGAGGCGTAGCTGTAGGTGTCGCCAGAAGGTTCCAGGACAGGAGAAGGTCTTTTGCCGTGGCTGGAGAGGTGCATACTGTTGTAAGGTTATCTTTGGTGACTACCAGCTTGACTGGGAAGCCCCAGTGGTAATTGATGTTGTTGTCCCGAAGAACTTTAGTATAAGGAGCAAATTCCTTTCTTCTGAGCATAGTGCCCGCGGAGAGATCAGGAAAAATTGACAAGTTGGCAAATCTTTCTGGCAGTGTTATACTGCTCCATAAGGTTTTCAGGAAAGTATCTTTGGTTGTGAAGAAATGTATCCTTGCTATTACATCTCTTGGAATCGACGGTGCAAGGTGTTTCGGTTTTGGGAGACGGTGGATTCGATCTATCATGAGATCAGTTTGAGAGGCGTCAGGTAGCACGACAGACATTAAATCTGTAAGAAAGGGGGGGAAGCCTTTCCGAAGTTATGGATTCAGGCACTACTCGAATACGTATGTTATTCCTTCTTGATCTGTCTTCTAAATCTAGAAGTTTTGAGGATAGTCGTTGCACTTCTTCCTCCAATTCTGTATTAGCATCTATTAGCAAGTTGTGGGATGTAGCTAGCTCCATCATCTTTTTTTCAACGTGATCCATTCTGGTGACTAGAGATTGAATATCCGTTTTTAAGTCCACCATTATTTGCTTGAAGTCTCTATGTAGGGTTTCCCTGAAAAGATGCAAAGAGCCTTTGAAGTGTGACTTCTGTCGAGGAGCTTTGGACCGCCATTTCTTGGGATTCCAGATCCACAGAATCTGCTTGCGGAGATGACGCAGATAAATGGGCAAAAGGATTTTGATCATCCAAGGACTGCAGAAGTGGCGATGTTTGTTGAAAAAATTGAGTAAGCTTTGCTGGTTTTGCACGTTTAGCTTTCTTTGTGGCACTTCTCATCTTTTTTTGTGCACGGAAGGACATGTATAGAACTTGATGAGAGTTGTTATTTTCCTCCTTTTTTTTTTTTAATTATAATATTATTTTGCTTAAAATTTCAAAACGACTAAATGCCGCAGGGATCTGCTATTTGTAAAGCTTTAGATTGTAAGATGAATTATGAGCGATATGTTCTTCAAGAGTTGTAGCCAGTAGACAGAAAAGTAAGTTTGTGTGAGTTCAATAAGTATTAAGAAGAGTGGGCATCCTGCGCTGCAGCAATAATCCAAAAGTGTCCCAAAATGGCCGCCAGTTAAACTCCTTAATAGCTTGACTAAATGCCTCAGGGATCTGCTGCCTGTAAAGCTTTAGATTATGAGGTGGAGTATGAACAATATATTCTTCAAGAGTTATAGCCAGTAGGTAGTAAAGTAAGTTTGTATGAGTTCAATAAGTATTAAGGAGAATGAGCAGCCTTTGCTGCAGCAGTAAGCTAAAAGTGACTCAAAATGGTCACTACTTAAGCTCCCTAATGATGGGACAAGATGAAGGATAATACAGCAGAAGACCAAGGGGCTCTTGTCAGATGCCCTTGTCCAGTGGGTTACAGGTTCCAGAAGTGTTATATAGCGGGCTGCCTATATAATCGATTGTAAATCTTCAATGTAAGATAGATAAGTAAAATTCAGATGGCCATTAGGTGATCCCCTTGAAGTGAGGTATGATGAAAGGCTGTGTTATTTCTGTATGATAGGAGGTACATTAACAGCCAGATGTCCGTAGTGTAGTAGTAGTTGTGTGCTGGGGTTTCAGGGATGAGACATAAAAGGTAGCCTTTGGTGTTATAAGAACTGGTCTGTTATTTAAGCTGCAGAAGTTGGCGGGGCTGCATAACACGTGGAACTATGAGCTGATAACACCACTAGGTTGATCTCCAGAAATGTCCCCAAACTCTGGGAGGTTATCAAGGGGGCTGTGGTATATGTAGTCTTACCGGTACCTCTCTTGGAGCTTTATGGGACCGGAGGCTGATCGGGTCAGTGAAGTAGGTAGGTGATAGGTGAGAAGTTGCGCCGCAGTATATAGGTAGTCTGGGCGTTCCTTCCTCATACACCATCGAAGGTGTCACGGTGAATGCGGTCCCACCGGTCTGCAGGTCTGGGAGCCGACCGGATCGGCAGGCTGTACAGTCGGGTCAGCAGCTGTTCGCGCCGAGGTGCAGGGAGGTGGTTCTCTCTGCAGGCTTCACTCCCTGTCGTGCGCTGCTAGGCCGCTGCAAGGTACGGTCTCCGTGTTGAATCCCAGGGCTCACTCAATGTTCTCTCCGCCACCGGAGGTTACCCGGAGTCTTCTCACCCTCTCCGGTGAGGTAAAACAGGCAGTCCGTTGGTTTATTTGTGCTGGGTTAGCTGGGGTATCACGGAACTCTCACTATATGCGTCCGGCGCCATCACACGCTAGGCCACGCCCGAGCACGTAACTTTATTATTGTTTTAAAGTAAGGCAATTTATTTCATTAAGTGCATCTCTGGAAGTGATAAAAAAGTTTTAGCAATTAATCATAATATTAGTACATATTTGCGGTATTAACATTTATGGGACATATAAGAAATTGTACAAAGTATATATTATTGTCACTCTTTATTTTCCAGAGTTAGTATTTTAACTGATTATCGATTATGCCCACAACCAGCCAGACCAATGATTTCAGAAGGAGCAGCATTTGTACATGCATCGTATACACTATATAGAAAAAAGTGGTTTGTTCTTCATAAATGTCACAATTTATTATTGATGTTACTATACAGTGCCTTGCGAAAGTATTCGGCACCTTGAAACTTTTCTACCTTTGCCCACATTTCAGGACTTCAAACATTAAGATTAAAAATTTTTAATTTTTTGGGTGAAGAAATCAACAACAAGTGGACACAATTGTGAAGTGATAACAAATGCCGTATTGGTTATTTTAAATCGTTTTTAAAAAATAAAAAACTGAAAAGTGGGCGTTGCAATATAATTAATTTGGCCCTTTACTTCAGTTGCAGCAACTCACTCAAGAAGTTCAGTGAGATCTCTTGAATGAATCCAATGTTGTCATAAATGACTGATGCTGATAAGATATAATCCACCTGTGTGTAATCAAGTCTCCATAATAATGCCACCTGCTCTGTGATAGTCTCAGGGTTCTGTTTAAAGCGCAGAGAGATCTGAAGACCAAGGAACACACCAGGGTCCGTGTTACTGTTTAGAGAAGTTTTTTGAGCCGTGATTTGGATACAAAAAGATTTCCCAAACTTTAAACATCCCAAGGTGCATTGTGCAAGCAATCATATTGAAATGGAAAGGAGTATCAGACTACATGCAAATCTTACCAAGACCCAGCCGCCCTCTAAACTATCATCTCAAAAACAGGAGGGTAGATGATCAGAGATGCAGCCAAGAGGCCCATGATTTACTCTGGGTGAACTGCAGAGATCTACAGCTGAGGTGGGAGAGTCTGTCCATAAGGACTAACAATCAGTCGGACACTGCAAAATCTGGCCTTTATGGAGGAGAGGCAAGAAGAAAAGCAATTTCTCAAAAGAAACCATAAAATGTATTGTTTTTAAGTTTGCCACAAGGCCACCTGAGGACACCAAACATTGTGAAGAAGGGGCTGCTGCTAGGATGAAACTTAAAATCCCACAAAACTTTTTGGGCCACAATGCAAAACGAATTTGTTTGGCTTTAAAAGTAACAGAAGCTCATCCTACCATCTTGAACTCAGACACCATCCCCAAACTGTTCAACTAGTTGGGGGCAGCATCATGGTTTGGGCTTTTCTATCAGCAGGGACAGGGAAGAGGGGTTAAAATTGATGGGAAGATGATGGAGACAAATACAGGACAATTTGGAAAAAAAAAACCTGTTGAGTCTGCAGAAGACCTGAGAATGGGACAGAGATTTTATCTTTCCAACAAGACAATGATCACAAACATGAAGTCAAAAATCTACAATGGAGGTTCCCAATAAACGTTTCCAGGGTATGAAATGGCACAAGTCACAGTCACATGACCCTGTAAATCCAATCGAGAATCTGTGGAAAGAGCTGAAAAAAAATGTTCACAAAACGTTCCCCAAATCCAACCTCACTGAGCCCCCAGTGTCACAAACCTCTCCATCCAACCTAGAGCCCCGCTGTTCACAAACGCTCCCATCCAAACCCTCACTGAGTCCAGCTGCTCAAAACGCTCACCATCCAAACCTCACTGGCTCCAGCTGGGCCCAAGGGAAAAAAAAGGGGCAAAAATTTTCAGTCTCTCGATGTGAAAAAATGATGAGACAAACCCCCAGCGACTTGCAGCTGAATCGCAGAAAAAAGGTGGCGCTACAAAAATTAAAAAGGGGACCGAATAAATTGCACCCCCCCAATTTTAGTTTTTTTTTTTTTAAAATTTAAAATACCCAATAAATTTCTTTTCCACTTCAAAATTTGTGTAAAATTGTTGTTGATTCTTAAAAAAAATGAAAATTTTATTAATTGCAATTTTAAATCACAAAGTTCCTGAGATGCTACAATCTTCTTTGTGTATCCTAGCAGAACAAAGACATGTTAAAATCAAACTCTCGTCTAAAGTCTTTTGCTCCCATAAACCATTATAAGACTGTTGACAAATCTAATTGATCTCTAATGTGTATTGTAACATGTATAAAAATTCAGAATGAATGTATACTGTATAATAGGTACATTTACCTGACGAGTCCAGCTGTTTGGCCCCTTGAGACAGCTTGATCGTACTGTTTCTTAGCAGCTTCTTTTTCCTTTATTATCCCTGGATATGTTACTCCATCTATTACCCTATAAAAAGGATTTGCTATTTAAAATATAAGTAATGACAATTACTGGCAAAACTTTATACAGGCGGTCCCCAAGTTACAAGCATCTGACTTACATCCGACTCATGCTTGAAAGTGCTATTTTGGGGTGACACAGGGGAAAATGTCGGCATGCGTTGTCCCCATTTACTTTAGCCACAGGCGCCTTGACTCTCCCATGCTCCTTTAGAAGCATTGCATGATATATATGCAGTGTTGCCATGTGCCACCAGGGGCCGGACATCCCCCTACAGGGTTGCAAAAATTTCTATCCTTTTAACTGTTTCTCATTTGTAAACATTATGTCACAAGTTAAAAGTAAACTTATTTATATTTTATGAGATAGAGCAAACCCAAATAGCAAATATTTGTTTTTTTGAATTGTAAAGAAAATGTTTGTTGCTTTTCCCAAATTTTTCCCAAATTAAAAAAACAAAAAAAGTAAAGCCCAAAAGGGTTTATATGTATTCAGTCCCTAAACCCAATACTTTGTGGGACCCCTTTAGCTGCAAATGACAGCTGTAAGACTGTTGGGGAAAGCCCTATATAGCTTTGGGCACTTCTAGGGGCCCGGGGAATTTTCTCTAGTTTTGGGTTTGGGCCCAAAATGTTTGTTACAGCAATTTTCGGGGTTTTTTTTCCCCATGGGATTTTAAAATGGTTTTTGGTCTGGACTTTGACTGAAACCTTTTTAAAAACAAGGGAAAAAGCTTTGATGTAAACCATTCTATGTAGTTTTGGCTGTATGTTTAGGGTCGTTATTTTGCTGGAAGGAGAACCTATACCTCTGCCTCAAGTCTTTTGTAGTCTCTAACAGGTTTCCTGCAGGATTGCCCTGTATTTTGGTTTCTCCCAAATTCTTCCCCTTTAAACCTAAAACAGCTTTCCAGCCCCTTTTAGGAAGAAAAAGCCCCCCCCAAACGGCATGAGGGATGTACCACCATGCTTCACGTTGGGGATGGTGTGTTCAGGGTGATTTTTGCGTGTTTGCTTTCCTCCACATTTAGGGGACAGTATGAACCCTCGCCGGTCGGAGCGCATTTTTGCCAGTTTACAGGCGAAATTTGCCCCTTTAATGTAGTCTGGGTGCCGGGGTTTTGGGGTCATAAAAGGGGGTTTTTTTTAAAGTCCGCCGTCCCCTGTAAAGTGTGTGAGGCGCAGTGGGGGGATTTAGGGGGCAAAATGCGGGGACTGCCCCCTAAATTCCCCCGGGCCAAATTTAGTGCGATCATACTTGCAGTTTTTAAAGTCCACTGTAAAAGCCGGGGGGAAGAGGGCAGGTTTTCCGGAATACAGCAAAAGTCACGGAAAAAAGGAACACGACCCCAACACCAGCCCACAACGGTTTTTTTTCTGAATTTTCTGGAAAAAAGTGGTGACAAAACCCCCCAGACACAAATTTCAAATATGTTTTCCTGGGCCCCTGTGCTGCACAGCGCCCCGCCCAGAAGTGTACTCTCGGGGTTGCTGGAAAAACTTTCCCTAACTTTTGGGGTTCAAAAAAGGGCCCGAAAAAACCCCTTTTAACCTTTTTAAAATTACGAAATAAACCCAAAGGGAACAATTGTTTTGTGGGTGGCATTTTGCAGGGGTTTAGTGGTGCAGCAAAGCAGCTTACAAGCTTAAAGTTTCCCCCATTCCCCCCAAAACCCAAAAAGTGACACAAACTTTCCCTCAAAAGATGAATGGGTTCAAAGTAGCTAAGGGGTGCACTGAAAAATCCCCAAGTCCTGAACAGGGGATGTTTTGGGGAAACCCCCCTTTGGCCTGTAAATGAGCTAATTTAACTAAAAAAATTATCGGGCCTTCTAAACGGCCCTGGCTCGTTGGCGTGAAAGATCCGCGGGAGGTACCTTAAAGAGGGCCCGGAAATTTCCCTGTTCTCGGGTGCAAAATGGATGGAATGGAGGGTCGGCTGCAGAAAAACCCCTTCTACCCTTGGGGCAGCTTGTCCTTCTTGTCCGGGAGTTTCTCTCCCCTCTTGCGATGGGTCTGTTAGGCGGGCAGGCCCCTCCTCTGCCCCTGGAACGACTTTTAATCCTGGCTCCTTTAGCTCAACTGTCTGTCTGTTCCCCTCAGAATTCTCAGGCTTCCCAAAAATGGCTGTTACATGGGGCCAGTTTTTAATACCATTTTCCCTCATTTGCATATACGGGAAAATGGACAGCGAATTTGGGGCCCCAAACAGTAAAAATACAAATAAATATTTCAAAAATGTCATGCAGGGGGTTTTTTACTTAGAAAACACAAGGGGGGGTGCCCCAACTTTTTCCCCACCCCAAAACCGACCTCGCCAGTGTGTGGGGGGCCCCGGGTGCGGGCCCCTGCCCCCTTAAGATTGGCCGTCCAAAGGTATTTGGGGATCATTACATGCGGTTTGAAAAGTCCACCGTGCCTGGGCCAGTTTTGGGGGGGCGGAGTGCGGGACTTGGGCGCAGTGAGGGACTGGGGCGGAAACATGAAATTCCCGTTTGGGGAAAACAGGCTGGAAAACGGAAAAATCATTAAAGATGTCCGTGCGGCATGGGTATGAATAAAAAAAACGCCCTTTTTTTGGGTTTGAAAAAACCAAAATTTTTCAAAAAAAAGAGCTAAAAACCTACTAAAAAAATAATAAATAAAACCCACTTTAAAAAAAATTAAACAAAAAACGGCGCTTATATCAGGAATTTGGATTTGGAAATTGGGGGGAAAATTTCAGTAATTCAAATTCTGTAAGATATTCTCTTTGGTCGGCAAAAACCAGCCAATAAGAATAGGGGGACAGTAAAACCATTAACACCTATGGAAAAGGGTTTTGGGCCCAAATCAAAATAAAAGGGGCGGGAAAATTTTTAAAAATTTACAGTAAAAATGCAAAAAAGAGTGATTGGTTGAGCTGGGAGGGGGCTTCCCAATTCGGGCCCAAAATCAGAAATAGGAGGGGATAGGGACCAAATTAATAAATTTTTGGAGAAATATTGCCCAATAAAATTTTAAAAGGGGGGAAACAGTTAAAATACATTTAAAAATGCAGAAAAGAGCTGTTTGGGGTTTGAGCGGGGGCGGGGGCTTGGAAATCTTGCCCCAATAAATTTAGGAGGGGACAGGGCCCCTTTATAATTTTTGGGGAAAAATTTTTTGGGACCAACCCAAATTAAAAAGGCGGAAACAGTTCAAAATATGAAAAAAAAGGAAAAAAGAGCTTTTTTTGGTTGAGCAAAGGGGGGCTTGGCTATTTTGGGCCCAAATTCAGGGCTTTGGGCTATTTTTCCCATTGTAGTTATGACCAGATCGGGGAAATGAAATCTCGGTTTTCAGCCCCGTAGGGGCTTTGAAGTATGATAAAAAAAAATATTTTTATTGGGGTGAAAAAATTTTAAATTGAAAAAGAGCAAAACCTTCTATAAACAAAAATCAATCAAATCCCAAAATAACGCTTTTGTCGCCGTAAAGGGGCGCAAAATCAGGGAAATTGCGATATAGGAATTCCCGGGGAAAAATACAGTAATTAAAATTCTGTAAGTTTTTCTCATTGGTGGTTTAAAACCAAAACCAATCAAAATTTAGGAGCAAACAGTGCCCCATTAAAACCTATGGGGAAGGAAATGGATCAATCACAGGAAAAGGGCCCGGGACGTTAAAAAATTAAGTAAAAAAAGGCAAAAAAAAAGCGGGAATTGGGTTTTTCACCCCAGGCGGCAGATAAAACCCCCCAATCTTTAATTTTGTGCGTTATTTCGAATGGAGAAAGAAGGGCGCATAAAAGAGCGCCCTAAAAGTTATTTACTGTTTATGGGAAATATTCTAGTACTTTTGATTGGTTGGGGGGGGAAGAGGGGCTCTTTCCGGGCTTAGTCAATCAGGGGCGGGCTCCCTTTCTTATAGAGTTCTATGGGGAAAAAAAATTCCCGAGCGAGCTCTGTTTGAAATTTTGGTAAGAAAAAAAGGGGGCGGGTTATTTGGAAAAATGGGAGGGGTGAGCGACGCTTTTATGGGTTTTCTAATGCAATCTGGAAAAAAAATAAAATTTTTTACTGGCCGAAATAAAATGAAAATTTTACTTGAAGTTGTCCCCGATCTGTATATAAAAGGGAAAAATTTAATAGGGGGGGTTTAAACAAAAAAAAAAAAAAATTATGAATTCAATGGAGTTCTTTTTTATTTTTTTTATTTTGTTAGCCAAGGACCCAATTTTTTGGGGTTTTGGAAAGAAAAAAAAAGAAATAAAAATGAATTTATTGAAAAAAATATTTTTTTTTCGTTTTTCCCCTTTAAAATTGTTCATTTTTTTATAACTTGGGGAAACAACTTAAAAAGTGTTTTTTTTTTGATTTCTGCATGTACAGTTTTATTATAGATTGATTAAAAAACCCCTTAAAGAGGGGTCGTCGCTTTTCCCTTTGGCCCAAATTAACCGCGCCTTTTTAAAAACTTGGGCCAATAAACAAACGGGAGCTGCTCGGCATTTTTTTTCCCTTTTCATAGAACTCTTTGAAAAAGGTAGTCACCCGTGATTGGCTAAGCGGCAAAGCCCCCCTTCCCCTAAACCCAATCCAGTACTAGAATATTTCCCATAGGACAGAAAAAACTTTTGGGGGGCGCCTTCTATCGCCCCCTTTCTTTCCCCTTTTCAAAATTAGAGGGCAATACTATTTTTGGTTTTTATTCATATCTGCCCCCGGGGCTAAACCCAATCGCTCTTTTCTGTTTTTTTTACTGTATTTTGAACTGTCCGCCTTTTCTTTTGATTGGTCCATACTTTTTCCTTTGGTTATATGGTTCATGTCGCCCTTTTTCTGATTGGCTTGTTTATGCCGACCAATCAGAAGTGTTTTAAAGAATTTTGAATTACTGTATTTCCCGGCAATTCTCTTTTTTGGGAAAAAAAAAATTTTTGATTGGGCCCCGGGCCCTCGGCGACAAACGCTTTTTTTTCGGGTTTTGTTTGATTTTTGTTAAAAGAAAGGTTTCAGATCTTTTTCAATAATATTTTAAACCTAATAAAAATGTTTTTTTTAATCATACTCCATGCTGCACAGCGCTGAGAGCCCCAGATTTTAAATTTTCCCCCATCTGGCCCTAGACTACAATGGGACAAAATAGCTCGCCCCTTGTTGGCCCAGATAGCCAAGCCCCGCCCCAGTAACCCCTTTAGCTCTTTCTGCCCTTTTTACTGTTTTTGAAAAAATCTGCCTTTGCCCATGAAAAAGGGCCCCTTTCTTCTCCCTTGCTTATAATGGGACACTGTTTTTTTCCTTTTTTTGATTGGTTGGTTTTGCCGACCCAAAAGGAAAAAAAACGCTTACAGAATTTGAATTCCCGTTTTTTCCCGGCAATTTTTCCCAAAATTTTCCCCTTTCCCGGGTGGGTTTCGCCCGGGTTTTCGGGGGACAAAACGCGTTGTTTGGGGTTTGGGTTGATTTTTGTTTATAGAAGGGTTTTGCTCTTTTTTTAGGTTTTAAAATTTTCACCCCAATAAAAAAGATTTTTTTTTTAAACATAAATCCATGCCCCAAAGGGGGCTTTAGGAAACCGAGTTTTTATTGCCCCGATTCTCCATTGCCCACAATGGGAAAAAAATAGCTCGCGTCTGATTTTGGCCCAAAATAAACCCCGCCCCGGTGCTAAACCAATCGCTTCTTTTCGCCTTTTAAATAGTTTTTTGAACTGTTTTCGCCTTTTGAATTTTTATTTGGGCAATAATTTTCCATAGCTTATAATGGGTCCTGTCGCTCCATTTGGGTTGGAAAAGATTGCCAAGCCCCCAAATAGCTCAACCAAAAAGCTCCCTTTTTGCATTTTTTACTGTATTTTGAATGTCCCGCCTTTTTTAAATTTTATTGGTAATATTTCTCCATGGTTATAATAGGTCCCGTCGCTCCCCTTTTTTGTTTTGGGAAAAAATTGCCAAGCCCCCCCTAGCTCAAAACCAAACAGCTCTTTTCTGCCTTTTTTACGTAATTTTTAACTTTCCCACCTTTTTAATTTTTATGGTCAAAAACTTCTCCATTGGTTTTAATTTGGGTTTACTGGGCGTCCCATTTTGATTGGTGGGGTTTTTATGCCGACCCAAAGAGAAGCGCTTACGAATTTTTAAAATTTCCCTATTTCCCCGGGAATTTTTCCCAAAATCCTAATTTCCCTTCTGATTTTTTTGGGAAAGGGGGTTTTTTTTTTTTTTTCAATTTTTTTTTTTTAAAGAAGGTTTTAGCTCTTTTTTTGAAAATGTTTTTTAAAACCCAATAAAAAACAATTTTTTTTTAAACATACTCCATGGGCCCCTTTGGGGTTTAAAAGCCCAGATTTTTGTTGCCCCATCTTTTTATAAAGTTTCCTTTTATGTTTTCGATCTGCTTCACTTGCCTCCGCCCCGGGTCATTTAGACCAGGGAAACAACTAGGTCTGCCTTTTCGTTTAAAGCCTCGGGGGGTTTTTCGAAAAAGGGCCCCCGTTTCCCCCCCGAAGGGCCCCCACCGCGCCCAATTTTACCCCCCCTTTATGTGAGGCGGGGTTTGAAAATGGCGGGAAAGGGTGCGCCTAAAATCGCATCCCTGCGTCCGGGAAACGGATTGGGCCCGGGGAGGGAGAATACGCCCGAAAACAGGCGCAAAAACCCGGTTTATTCATGTCGCCTTAGTGTTTGGGTTTTTAGGCCAAAGAGTTTAAAATTTTGGGCTCTTTTGATAGAGTACCCCCTTTTCCCCCATACTTGCTGTGTCCCTGTACATAGCTTTTTTTAAAAATGCAAACCGGGGGCTTCTTAAAGGGGTTCCAAAAAGGGGCTTTTCTTCTTGGGACTTTTTCCCTAAAGGGCCCGATTTGTGGAGGGCAACGGCTAATAGTTGTCCCCCGGACAGGGTTCTCCCTCCTGAAAATGTGGGGTTTTTTTTCGCAACCCCTTTGAGGCACCTGGGCCTCTTGGCTTTCTTTTTATAATTGTGCTCTTTCCCTTTTTTGGGGGTGTCAGTTTAGGGAAAAAGGAAGCCCTGTTTGGTAGGTTTTTGTTGTTGTGTTTAAACCCCCCTTCCAAATTTTTGGATTTAAAAGGGGTTGAAAAGCGCTTTCCCTTTAAATTCCTCATAGTTTGGGCAAAATTTTTTTTTCTATAACCTAAACCCCTTGGGATTACACTTTGCCACAAAATTTATCATTTAGTGTTTGGTGTGTTCCTGTGTTTTCATGGGGCTGTTTGTTCACTAATTTTTTTCAAACAAAAATGTGAGGTCTTCACAAAAAGCTGTAGTTTACTGAATAAATAAAATAAAAAATGTACTCTTTTTACTAAGTTTACTTCTTAAAGGTAATTGGGTCATACCAACCGGGGCCCGGGGCAAGGCATTTTGGGGGCCCTTGGGGAATTTTCAGCCAAATGGGCCCCCCCCCCTTTGCTCTCCAAAAAAAAACCCCCCCCCACACACAAAAATAATTCCCCTCACCCCCCGCGCCAGGTAAATGTAATAATTTTTTTTGCACTTTCCCCCATAGCTTTGTCCCATCTCCTCGCGGGTTTATTGCACAAAGAAAAAACAGCCCCGACAAATTTTCATTTTCAAAATTTGCCTTTCCCCCCCCGTATGGGCGTGGGAATTACCCCTAAATAACAGTCCCCTAAATAATCCACCGAACCAAAGGAGCCCAAATTTTACCGGACAATGAATTTTTATAAAAACCCTCCTACAAAAACCCAAAAACCCCAAAAAAATTTAAATACTTAAGGGTCAAAAAATCCTTTCCAGACCCTTGGGCCGAAACGCCCAAACCCCCCCATGTGACTATAAACTGTACCAGGCTCTGAAGACATACAACCCCCCCATTTCAGTGACCAAAATTTTGGGAGGGTTTCTGTTGTATGTAGGGTCTGCAGAAATATAAAGGGTTACACTGCAGTTTTCCCTTTAGTGACTCACCCGGGAACTTTTTTTTTGATCCCGCGTCGTTCCCCTTTCCCTTTTTTTTTCCCTCCGGTTTTCCCCCTTTTATGCCAAAATTTCTCCCCGGGCCAAAAAATCGTCCCCGAGGGAAATTTTGGGCACAAAAATTTAGAATCCCCAAAATTTCCTGGGAAAATCCCTTTAAATTTTAGGGATATAGGGCCCCTTAGTCAGAAAGGTATATAGATTTTGCCCTCTCGTCAGGATGGTTTATAGATATTTTTCCCCCCTTTTTCGGTAGGTAATAAATTAGGGGGCCTCAGGCAAAGGGGATTTTTGCTAGGGGTTTGGGGAAATATTTGCTTGGGTTCAGGCAGGGGGATATAGGGGCCAAAAGGCAGGGTACGGGGTCATGGCAGCCCTTTTACGGGGGGGCCCGGAGGCGTTTTTGGACCTCGGCAGGGTACCTATGGGGGCCACAGGAGGGGTATTTGGGGCCTCCCGGGAGGCGTATGGGACCTCAGGCAGCCGTTAAAAAGGGGGCCCCAGGCAGGGTTTTTGGGAACCCCCAGGCAGGCGTATGGGACCTCAGGGAGGGGTTTATGGACTATGGGGGCCACGGCAGGCGGTTTTGGGGGCCCAACAGGCAGGGCCCGTTAATTTTGGGGGCCCCCGGCATGGTTCTAGGGGGCTTTAGGCGGCGTTTTTTGGGGGGACCAAAGGGAGGGGGTTATAGGGGCCACAGGGAGGGTTATAGAGGTACAGGAAAGGTTATAGGGGCCAAGGCAGGGAATTTTAAGGGGCAAAAGGCAGTCGTACGGGGGCCCCAAAGGGAGCCTACGGGGGGGTCGACAGGCGTTAATTTTGGGGCCCCGACAGGGTGGTTTAAACTTTTTTGGGGGCTAAAGGGAGGCTTTTTTGGGGGGACCCGGCTGGCATTTTAGGGGAACAGGGAGGCAAATTTTAGGGGGCCGCGGCAGGTATTTAAAAGGGGGCCCCAGGCAGGCAAAAATTTTAAAGGGCAACAGGCGGATATAGGGGGCCCCGGGGAGGCGTTTTTGGGGGCCAACAGGCAGAATTAGGGGGCCCCAGGGGGCTTAAAAGGTGGCCGCAGGAAGGGGATTATGGGGGCCGCCCGGCAGGATTAGGGGGCCACAGGCCCGGCTTATAGGGGGCCCCAGGCAGGCATTATGGGGGCCCCAGGCGGGGAGTATGGGGGGCGCAGGGGGAGGATTAGGGGGCCCCCGGGCGGCATTATGGGGGCCCCAGCAGGGGGAATTAAAGGGGGCCCCCGGCAGGCCCTTATAGGGGGCCGCAGGCAGGAATTATTGGGGGCCACAGAAGGGAAAAGGGGGGGGCCCCAGGCAGGCATTATAGGGGGCCCCGGTGGCATTATGGGGGCAGCAGGCAGGCATTTATTTGGGGGGCCGGGAGGGAGGGGATTTTGGGGGCCCCAGGGGAAAGGGATTTAGGGGGCCGCAGGGAGGGGTCATTGGGGGGGGCCCCAGGCCCGGCATTTTAGGGCCGGGGAGGCAGGCTTATGGGGGCCGCAAGGAAGGTTAGGGGGGCCCCAGGCAGGCCCTTATTGGGGGGCCCCAGGCAAAATTTGGGGGCCCGAGGAGGGCCCTTATAGGGGGGCCCGGCAGCTTTTTGGGGGCCCAGGCAGGCATTATAGGGGGGGCCCCAAAGGGAGGCGTTGGGGGGGGGCCCCAGGCAGGGATTATAGGGGGGGGCAAAGGGAGGGCACCTATGGGGGCCGCAGGGAGGGGAAATTAGGGGGGGGGCCAAAAGGAGGGAAATTTTGGGGGGGCCCCAGGCAAAGGGTATAGGGGGCCTCAGGCAGGCATTATATGGGGGCCCGGCAGGCCCTTTATGGGGGCAGGGAGGGCAGGCATTATAGGGGGCCGCAGGCAGGGGATTATGGGGGTCAAAAGGCAGGCCCCTTTTGGGGGGCCGAAAGGGAGGGGGTTTTGGGGGGCCCAAAGGGGGCATTTAGGGGGCCGCAGGCAAGGGGATTATGGGGCCGCAGGCCCGGTATTTGGGGGGGCCCCGGGAGGCAATATAGGGGGGCCGCAGGGGAGGCATTTTGGGGGCAGGGGAAAGGAAATTTTAGGGGACCCCAGGCCCGGATTATGGGGGGGGGCCCCAGGGAGGCATTAGGGGGGGCTTGCCGGGGGGGAAGGCTTATGGGGGCCCGCCAGGCAGGGATTTTTAGGGGGTCCGCAGGAAAAGGGATTTTTGGGGGCCAAGGCAGGCAAATTTAAAAGGGGGGCCGGGAGGGGGATATAGGGGGCCAAAAGGCAGGCGTATGGGGGGGCCACAGGCAGGGAAAATTTTTTGGGGGGGGCCAAAAGGCAGGCACTTAAAAAAAACAACATTTTTAAAAACTTACCCAATTCCCGGGCGGGCGCTTCCCCTTTGTCCTCTTCCAGCCGCGCCCCTCCTCCGGGCCCGGGGTCCCCCGGGCGCACGGGGCCCCTTTTTTCCCCGTGTGGGGGCCCCGAGGGGCAGGCAAACGTCGCGATGACATCACATCATCGCGACCCCTGCCGGGGTGAGACGAAAGGGGCCCGGTAGGGGGCCTCAAGCGCCCGTTTGGGGACCCCACGGGGCCCCCTGGTTGGGCCCCCGCGGCCCACGGAGGATCCACGATTTCCTTTCCGGGGGGGCGGGGGCCCCCACTGCTGCGGGGCGGGGGGGCGATTTTCTCTTGCCCCCGCAAAAAGCGGGGCACGAGACCCGCCGGCGCTTCAGGCCCCCGGCCCCGGGGGCCCGGAGGCCGGGGGAGGGTCGGGGCCCCGCGGCGCCCCTTTTGGGATAGGTGAGGTAGGCGGGCCCCCCGGCGGGGGGCCTACCTTGGGCCCAACCCCTCGTCCCGGCCCCCGGGTAACCCAATTTTTTTTTAAGGGGATCAGATTTCAGGGGGCTGAATACCCTGTTTCATGCCAAACTTTTGAGATTTTTAATTTGCAAAAGGGGTTTTAAAAAGCCGGGATTTTTTCTTTTTCAAATTTTCAAATTTCCCTTTTACTTTTTTTTTCCCCTTTTTACATAAAATTATCAATAAAATTAAAATTTTAAAATTGGGGGCTGCCCCAAAATTTATTCTGGATTTACAATATTTCCATTTGCGAGTATCTTTACTTTTATGTTTGGCATCATGAGATTACTATACCTGTACTCCATATGTTTTGCGTAAATAAATGTATATTTTTCTAAGTTTTTTCTTTTATTTTTTTTTGGGAAAAAAAATTTTAATTTTTAAGAGAAAGATATTTTTGCAGGTACACTATTCAGAGTTACAAAGAAAAAAATTAAAAAAATTTCACATTAGTGCAGTGAAAAAAAAAAATATGGGCTATCAAGTTCAACCAAGGGTGGGGGGCAAAACCCCGGGTTATGTTGTGGCTCCCCCCACGGAGCCCCCGGGCATGTTGTGTCCCCGGCCGCTGCAAAGGGTTTTCGATTGTCCCCCGGGTTGTTACTTTTCCTGTCCCAGCTGCCCCGTCTGTACTTTTGGTGCTTTCGGCAGTTACCCCCCGGCAGTACGAGCTGCCATTCTTCCCCCCAGTCTCTGGGGGCCAGGCTTGCATGTATGCCCTCTTTGGGGTATGTATTTTTTAAAGGGGAAAAATGTTCCCAAATTTCCCGCTCCATGACCTTTTTAAACCCCTGGCTACCCCCAAAAAACCCTTTCCCGCCCTTTTCTTTCCCGGGCAGTTTGGTTTTTGGGGTCCCCCCCTTTTGAGCTTGACCCCTGTTGCGGGGCTCTTGGGTGGGTTTTAAACCCTCATGTTTCCCGAGTGCCCGAATTCCCGCGTTAAAACCCCGGCTATCCCGCGCCCTGTTCCCCGCTGTTTCCCGACGTTGTGCTCATTGCTAGCCTGCTGTTGTCTGCTGCTTTTCAAACTAGTTATTGCAAAATTTTTTATTTGTTTTGGGGGGAGTTTTCCCCCTACAAGGGGGAAACAGTTTTTTCAACTGTACTTGGACTTCTCGTGAAATGGAATGAAGAGTCGTGCACAAACCGACCAACTCTCCATTTTAAGTTAGACCTTTTTTGGGGGCCCCATTCCTGGATAGGAGCGGGGTTTAAAAGGTGCAGACTTTTATGGGGATATCCTCTCAACTGGTATCAAAAATGATGATGGGGAAAAAAACCCCTTCAACTAGAGAAATTGAGTTTGCCTTCTTCCTGTTCTAAAAAGAAGGGTTTTTAAAAACATGCGGGAATTTTTTTGAAAAATTTTGACTCTAAGAGACTCATATTACATTACATTCAGAAAATTTGGGTTTTTTTTTTATGTACAGAAAACTCTCAAAAAAGTACAAAAAGAGTCTTTTTGTAAACCCTTTGTTTTTTCTCCCAAAGAGGCTTTTTCTACTATACTTACCCGCTGGCATATAAAAATAAAGACTGTTATAACAACCCGCCCAAAAAACATCATTTGGGGGGGGGAAAAAGGGGGAAAAAAAAAAAAAAAAAAAAAAAAAAAAAAAAAAAAAAAACGGGGGGGAAACAAAAAAAAAACTTACAATTTGTCCTTGTAATAAGAACTGTTGATAGAACAATAGATATTAGCATTGCATGATTGTATGTGTCTATCATGTGATGTGAAACTACGATAAATGCTTCTAACATTTTTTTAGTAGCCGTTCTTTTAACCCATGAGTTGTGTAGAAGTGTACAGTAAAGGGTGATATCATTTATAACTAAAAAAAAAAAATCCTTTTCCCTCTCTTCCCGGGTTTAAATATACCTATGTTTTACATACATGGGAAAAAATTTGTGATTTAAAAACCGTTTTTTGGGAGATCCAAAATTTAAAAGAGGCTTTTTTCGATATGTTGGGCCCTTTTTTCACCCGGGTTGCTTTTGATGACATTAAGGGCAAAAAGAAAAAGTCACCTGGGCTGTTTGATGTCTTTTTTACTGTTTTTAAACCCCTTTGTCTTTGGTGGTGAATGATGTTTTGAAAAGATAAATACAAATAGGTTATTATGGTATGAAAAAATAATATAATAGTCTTGAGGCTTTTTGCATAGACCTGTAAAGTACCTAACTTTTTGTCACTCTGTAACATGACTGCACAAAATGGATTTTCTTTCTTAAAGCTTACATGAAGAGTGAAGAAATTAGGCGATACCTTCTAGAGGCTAACTTTGTATAAATTTTTTTGGTGAGCTTTTTGAGGAGTACAAACTCTCTTCTTCAGACATGATGTTATATGGCTAAAACCCGGGACAACCCTTTGCATTTCTTAAAGGGTTTCATTTACATTAAAATTATGATAGAAGGGTTGTTAATTTGTGGGTTTGAGGGGATTTTACAGGGTTGTTTTTAGGAGAAGGGCCCCCTTCCCCTTCAGCCCATAAACCCTCCCCTTTTTTGATGATGGGGTGCCCGATAGGTTACCTCAAATCCCGGGTTTTGACCCAAAAGGGGTCCAAAGGGCTGGCCCTAGGCTTTGGGATTCTTTCCGGGTTTTTTGCAAAAGGGGGTTTGGGGCTAATAGCTTGCCTGCTACTGAAACACTAACAGGCAAAAATGGGTGTTGAAAAAGTAAACAATTTTTAAGGGAGTTTTTTGCAATTACTTTGGGACCAGAAAAACAAAGTAAACATTTAAATATTACCTCAATAAAGTCTAAAAATAACCTTGTATCCCTGTCTGAAAAACACATTTCCAATGAAATACATTAGTTTGTTTTTTTAAATAGTAAACTATAAAAGAATACATCTGTGGTACCGTTGCAATTCTAATGACCAAAAGAAGAGAAATACTGCATTATACATGGGAAGGCCAGGGCGTGCCGGCAGGCAGAGATGGGCAGGGAAGCAGGAGCGCGTAGAGGTAAGTAAGGAGTGTGCAGGGGAGCAGGAACACGAATGCACCCATAGTACGATGTGCGGGTCGTGGCACTATTCTTACACAGCAGGGACACAGGCGAGGGGACATAAGTACATAATAATGTAATACATACCTTATCAATCCTTCTTTTCTGCGGAAAAACGTAAAAATAGAAAATTATATATCAAACATACAGAAAATATACAAGTTATACAATATACAGTACTAAGTTATTTCAAACGACGTAAAAATAATAAAATTCATTTAATCTGTTTTAGCTTATTTCGTTTCATGCTGCCTTCTTTAATTCTTTTTTTAAGTTACATTTTTTTCTTTCACTATATCTTTCTAGCACTCTAGTTCTATTGATTGAAAATTGCACAGCCAAGATAATAGTGCAAACCAGAGCAGAAGTGCAGCTTTCAGTTCCTTGGCCCCCAGAAACTCTTATCTTGCAGCGATAACATGATGTATTGACATATGTCCATGACAGCCATCATTAGCTATATTGGTGACATGGTAACCCCCACTAATATCATTAATCAGTAATTACCAGTAATTGGCTATCTTGGTAGATATGACACATTAATGCTGCACCACAAAGAGAATGGGAATCATGGACCTGTTAGCACAGGAGCCATAAGTGATTAGAAAAGTCAATACAATTTTTTTTTAGTATTTTATTGTAACCCTACAAGAACTGAATTCAACCTTTTTCAATAGCCTGGGAAATCCCTTTAAGGGATTATCCTATTAAGTAATGTTACAGCAGTAAAATATGTACCGTAGTAACATGATTACTGAAGGTCTGATTCTGTAAACAGTTGTATTCCAATCAGTAAGTAGCATATTCTGTACATGAGGAATGTATAAGTGATAGAACGAAACAAACAACTTCATAATAAGTTTAGGATGCTTTCTATAGAGTAGATAATAATTGTCTTGTCAGTGAAATTGGTTTTACCACAGCTAATACTGATAAGCTAACTATAATAATGTAAATTCCCTCAGGTGTAACTGCAAGATCTCCTGTGATAGAAAAACATTGGTTAGAAGGTCCCAACTTTTCCCCAGTGAAAGATGTTAGTGAAATAAAGGGTCAGGCAAGTTGAATTTTAACATGCTTGATTCTTTATTCACAAGAGAGACAAGTCACAATCAGAGGTGTCCGGTAGGAGCTTTTGTTTCTCTTCTTGTAAAAACATGCAAACTTCACTGACTGTGCATGTGTATTGGGGATTTGGAGGAATAGCTGTCGCTATGGCCCCTTTAGAATATAGATGTTGGAGCAGTAGGTAAGCATTATGGCTACTTCACTTTTGTTCCCTGCACCGCATCACTCCCAACAACCCATGTTCTTCACTGGATTATTGTAGCAATATCACATACATGAATACTAAGATACTGAGAACAACCTCCATGCCAAGTTCCTTCAAAATCTGCACAAGAATCTAGAAGAACTGATGCTGCTTTGAATGCAAAAAATGTTCACACCAAATACTGATTTTATTTTATTTTTTTGGTTTATTTGTTTTGCATTTTGTTAAGTTTTTACTGACCTGAATGTTTTTCAGTCCTTTAATCAGAAAGTCACCATTTATAGGAGACAGATGACAAATGAATATTGTAAAAAGCAGCAGGAGATGATCCATATTCACGGTCCGTCACTGCCACCTAAGTGTAATAGGCAGTATTAAAAAGCATGTAAAAAATAGGAAGTAAAATATTCAACATTAACACCATCTTTGCCTGTAGGGACCTACTACTAGGTTCTGGACATCAGATCATATACAAATCAAAGAAATAAATTTTATGCGTCATTGTCATAGCATCAGTCTGAAAATGCCACTAACAGCTGCCTGAGAGCAATTTATAGTGTTTCTAGTATAAGTAACTTTTGTTGCTTTTGATGAATATGATTTATTAATATTGAGACAACCCCTTCAAAGTTCTTAATTGTTTGTTAGAAATTCATTATTTAAGACAGACTAAGGTTTCCAAACTACTAAATAGGGCATCAGCCAACAGTGGCATGCAACAAAGTGAGTAAGTAAAGAAACTAGATATAGTCACCGTTTGATTAAGTGGATGGACATCAAGGCAAATGACACCTTCACCAAATTTAGACAATATTACACATGAACATTTCATTCAAGGGAACATTCTTTATTAGTCAGGGTTAGTAAACAATAAGAAATCACTTCATGTGTACCTACCCATCATATTTCTCAGGGTAATTCATGATTTCAAAAGAGAGCTGAACATTTCTGTCAAAATTTGTCCTTTATCAGTGGTCTCTCTGCTAAGCATACATAGCTATAAGAGGCTCCAGGAGGGCATGACTATGTATGCTTAGCAGAGAGATGTTCCACTGATAAAGGTCAAGTTTTGACTGAAATGTTTAACCAAAGAGGCTCCAGAAGGACTTGACTATGTATGCTTAGCAGTTTTGACTGAAACATTCAGATCTCTTTTGGAATTCTGAGTTACCCCGAGATATATGCTGGATATGTGCACCTGGAGTGAATTTTTATTGTTTACTAACCTTGACCAAAATAATGTTCCGTTGTGTGCAATGTTCAAGTGAAGTGCCACCTGAATTATGTGAAGATATTGTTTCAATGGACTTGGACTGGCACCCTGTGATTGAAATTTAAAGTGTGGTATTACATAATCTTGAGCAAGACCAATGATGGCAGAAAAATAGTTGAAGGTGACACCATACAGCCTTCAATCAATCCAGTAGCAAGGATATAGCAAAGAAAACTCGCCCAGACTAACTTGCTGTACTTGGTACCCCCTGGACCCACCCAACCATCTTCCCTAGCCCCAGCCAAGGGGCTACAAAATTCACGTAACAATATTGTCATAATAAATGAGTACCCGGATAATTTGGGCCCTTTTGATTGTTATTTTATTCTATTATTTTGTGAAGGGTATGCCCGGAAAATTTCATGATACTACAGGGAGAATGCTGTTAAGAAGGCCTTGAATATTGTTTTGTAACTCCTGTTAAGATTAAGCGATCTGAACCCCCAAAAAAATGCTACATACCTTGATTTATCTAATCCAAAGAAGAACCAGAGATTATAGGATAAAATATCAAAATTGCTTTATTCATACTTATTTAAAAATTCGATGTACAAAAATTAGTGTTTAATGAAAAATCCGACAACAACGGCAAAGTACATATCCTAATGAATACATTTATGCAGGACCAAATCTACAGTACATAAAGAACCATATAATAATCAGGACAATATGTCTAACCACCAATAACCATATATACAGATATAATAACAGGGTATTACATCATAATAGATTTAATCAATGAAAATATATATTTGTCCTCTTTAACACTAATTGATTATAAAAATTATCAGGGGATAAATATAATGTACACAATATTAATTATAATAGCACCTTTTCTGGAGAAGACACTCAAAGTGAATAGTCCTTTAGATCTTGATAGATATCAGTATAATGGTCAAACTGCTTACCAGAGATGTTATAGGTTGTACATGCCACCCCTTGATTTATGTGTAATCGATTGCAGTACATGCAATGCTGGAAGTGATCCTTGTTTTCTGCCAGACACATTATCATGTGATGCTCCTTGTTCCTGAATGTATCTGCAAGCATATTGGAGGGGATAGCAGCAATTTAGTTGGTGTTTTTTTTAAATCTCCAGTGTGAGGTTGTTTGATTGACTTTTCCTTGAGAAGAAGTCTTGATGGGTCGATCTGACTGTGGTGGCCAAAGCCTTTAAAATTACCCTGTTGCCAAAAAAGCACTCAATAACTGCCAAGCATCTTGCCGATCTGGGGCATACTACTCATCTTCAGGAATTGTTCTGTTTCCCAAGGTATCTTATTGATTCATAAAATTGTTTTTAAAAATTTCTACAACCTTATTACGTTGTCAAAGAAATGTTTGATGTAAAAGAATTAGGCCATTTTCATTTTTATAATTGGGGGGTGGGGGTTTTTTTTATTGGCAAAATTTCCATTTAATACAATTTATTTTGCAAATACATAATTAAACCCCACGATTTTTCAAAGCTCCATATTTAAAACACATTCATACTTTGTTCAATTCTTTCCCTCTCCCTATACCCCATTACCCAACATATTATCTTTTTCTACATAATCACACTTTATAATATGTATTTTTACTATTAATTCATTTTACTATTTATTTTTTTTTTTTAAACTTTTTTTCTTCCCTTTTACTTTTTATTTTATTTATTCATTTTTCTATTTATATCTGATAAAAATTTTTTTCCATAAAAAAACCTTTAAAATATCATTTAATAATTTTACAACAACAAAACCCAAATTTAAAATAAACATTTCTTTCATACACTTTGGGCACACTAAATTTTTTTTAATTCCACAGGGGTTTAGAAAAATTTTTTGGGGCCCTTATATATTTAATAATCTATCAGCTAGATGCCTACAATGAAAATTTACTAATCTGTATTGGGTTTCTTATTGTTACTTTGGACTCAGATAACTCTTTGTGTGCTTTAAGCTTGAAAAATAAGAAAAGAAGCTGCGACTACTTGTCACTGCTGGTAAGTCCTATTTGGATCGCCCGGCTTGCAGTTCCAAGTTTAGAGGTAATGCAAAACTTCCTAAACTATTGCTGACAGAAGAGGGATCATAAAAACATTCTCTGAAGCATAAAACATAACGACATTATAGAAGTATATAATGATACTCACAGTGTAACTTCGATGGATCATGTGATAAAAATGGAGATGAGGGCTTTCGTTTTCCAGTAGTCTAGTGTCCTCTGTAATGTGTCCCACCAACAACATTCCCCTGAGTTAGGAAGTCCTACTCATGTCTATGGTAACGTGGATTATATATGTTATGCTTTGCTTATTCTGAGTGATAAACTACTTTCTTCATATCGCACATTCATACAATTCAGTAGGAGTGTTTTAAAGACTTTCTAAGTGAGATTTTAAATTAAATACTTCTGCTCAGGTATAATATTGTAAAGGAAAATAAATACTTGTCCATCCGAAAATGTTCTTGGAGAAGTTAAAAAATCTAGGCTGATTAATTTCTTAAAAGCATTGTCTCATCAGATCTGCATCCATCAGGGTGATTAGCTGATCGTCCCAGGTCTTACTCTGGGCATTCCCAAGGAACAACTTATTTTGATCAGGAATGCAATGGTCAGTCAGGCATTTCCTTTGCAGCAGTCATTGCAGGGGAAATGTAGGATTTCATGATGACCATTCAGATAAATCGCTGTCCATGTAACACATGATAAATTCAAATTTGCCAAAACTGTAGCCGTTCCTCTGTAGTGGCTTGTTTTGATTACTTGACCAAGGATTAATCCTCTTTGACGTCCATATGCTGTAACAGGCATGTGAATGGGAGATGTCCTCATGAGACGTCATTTCCACAATTAACCCTTTTGAGGTTGCAGGGTACATCATATATTTATTAAAGGGGTGTTCTTGCTACAAAGATTGTAAATGTAATGATGGTGACCATAAAAATAAGCACTTTTGCAATTGGTTTGCATTACCTAAATCATTTAGTATAGCAGGTATGAGCTAATCTGTGTGTGTCTAGAGCTAAATCAGCAACCTGAGGTCGAGCCACGCACCCTTTGCTATGATTGACTGACTTATATTTAGTTCAGCCTGTTGGGACACGCCTCCTGATGGGACACACCGCCAGTGCTGTGATTGGCTGTCTGCACTCTGTGCTTACTCCCCTCCGAGCTGTGGAAAATAAAAGTGAAACGAGCTGCCTGTGATGGCTATGTCTGTATAATAAAAGCTGTATCAGCTCCTCAATGCCCCTTCTCCCATGATTGCTCTATGTGAAGGATCTGAGTAATTACTGAGTCTCTAGCTGCTAGATTCACTCTCCCCTCATATAATACAGCCTTATACAGTCTGTTCCCCTCTATCTCCTGCCTGATGAAAGAGGGGGAGGGGGCAGTGTGCATTTCTCGCATTTGTATCATCAGTTCAGTCTGTATGTATAACTGTTTACAGGTGTTCTAGTTACAAGGAGCTTGTGTAGCCTTGGAGAGAGCTGACAGCTCTGCAGGATGAGAACTGAGCACTGTAGGAGGTCTGCAGAGCTGTGACATCCTCTCCATGTAACATCCAGATCCGCCCATGGATTTGAAGCTGTAAGAGACAGAAACAGCCAAAGTCTGCGAAAGCTTGTGATGAGAAAACCCCTTTAAGACTAGCGACCCAGGGGCAAAATAAAAAACTTTTGCTTCCCACCAACTGCCCGTATGTCTGTATTAAATTCTTATTTAAAATGGACTAATTCCACATTCTTATACTGTATAAGACCAGTGTTAGATTGGGTTGCCTGAGGCCCACCAGTGGCGTTGATTCTTGAGGGTCCACTAGTGAAGTGGATTCTTGGGGCCAAGCAGTGGAGTTGATTCTTAGGGCCTGCCTTATAGCCACTCTATGTGACTGTAAATACTGCACATGACTCTTCCACTGTGTCTCTTGCATTCTGCTTCCTTTTCCCTGTCTTTCTCCCGTAAAAGCAGTCCAGAGGTCCACCATGCCCAGGAATCCACCGGAGTTTCCCTTACTCCCTTCTTGAGCCAGTCCCAGCCTGAACAACACAATCAAAAACATAATATTCAGGTGGACTAGGCTCTGTCCACATGACAAGTAAATCAATCTACATGGATTTTGACTTGAAATACTTGTCTAAAACCAAAAGTAAACCATTCTTATTGACCTCAATAGAAAATACATGTAGTAGGTCATACAATGTATGTTTTCGTCAGTCAGATTTTCCTTGTTAAAACAAACTAAGGCAACCCATGGAAATTTACTATTGAAATCATTGAGGATGGCTAAAAGTCTTCAGTAAAATATGCCCAAAACATTTGAAGGTATTTTTTAAGGTGGATCTGCATCCAAAACCACATCATAATGAATGGGACTCGTTTCTGACTGTAGACCACAAGTGAAAAAAATGACCCTAAATCCAAATTCACTATCATGTGTAATATGGCAGAATCTGACAAGTAAATTTTGCCTTTAGGTTATGTCTACACAGCACTGATTTCTAGTCGGATTTTCGGCAGATTTAGTATTTTGAATTCCCCGAAAATCCAACTGTAAGCTTTGCCTTATACACCTCAAAGCACGGATTCTCTATTGTCGGATTTGTAAACTGCCGGCCTCTGGCGAAAGATAGAACATGTTCTATCTTACACAAGACCCCCGTCGGATTCCCGTACAGTCAGTGGAGGGGGCCAGGCTGCAAATCTGAAAACCGACCACGGTTTGTAACACAAACCCGTGCCAAAAACCGCGGTGCCGGTGCCGCGACGTTAAAATACTGTTGGATTTTTTATGGTATTTTAACTATGCTGTGTAGATCCGGCCTTATTGTAATCCAGCTGTATTTGTGGAACGTATGTACAGTGTTTTCAACTGTATATACGTTTTTAACTGTTTTTAACTGTTTCTATCTGTCGTTATGTCTGAATAAGCACCTGCTTAATTTCTTTACGCAAAATGACATACAGTTGCATCATTTTGTTATTAAGGGAGTGGGGGGTGGGCTCACTTGCTGAGTCTATTTCATATGTGCCATGTAATGGCTTTTCATTCCATCCAGGATCTGCCTCTAGTTACCTCCGATCTCAGCCTTTTAACCCTTTAGATGCTGTAACGATCATGTCTGTGGCATCTAAAGAAGTGAGGAACAATGCAATCAGCCCCCCATGATGAGATTTTGGAGTGCCAAGTGATTGTCATGGCAGCCAGAGGCCTAATGATGATCCTCTTTGCTTGGAGATTGGTTTTATAAGGGCATATTTTTGGCATAATTAGTGAAATAACGTAAGACAACTAATCTAAAGTCTAAATTTAGACTACACAATGTGCTGGGTTTATTTTAAGACTGTCTAGTCTAAGTTTACACTTTCGAAGTAATAGAGAGAATTGGTAAATCTGCCCCATTATATTTACTACTAAAAATTCATAAAAATGCCACAAATTCTCCAGGGTGGCCCATTGTATCTGGTGTCAGCAGACTGATAAAAATAAGCTGCAAATATGTTAATTTTGATATAAAACTCTGCATGAATATTTAAAAATTACTACTGACCTTTAGCAGCAACCTGATGGATTACATATGGATGAGGACATGATCCTGGGCTCTGTGTTGTGGAATCACTATACTATACTTTTATCAGACACCAGGATGACTATGTGATACTTTTTACCTTTATTTACACTGGAATGAGAATTATGTCAGAAAAAGGAGGTAGTATTGTCCTACAGGACAATGAGGAATATGTAAAGAAGACAAAATGTCTTGTAGAAGTCATAGTCATCTACTGTATATAACCTTCAGGTCAAACTCTAAAGAGGAATACTCAAGTGAACTTTGTGATTTGTAGTGAAATGGAATACACTTTTGCCTGAGAAGGAGCTTTTCTGTCAATTTAGCTACACGAAGGATTGTTTTTGCAGGACAAGTTTTAGTTTATATTGGTACCATTTATTTTGAGAGATCACTAATTGAGTAACCCCTCCCAAAAATATTTTGTGAGTTAGAATGGAAAAAAAAACAGTTTTGTCATAGTTTTGAGGATGCACTTTCATAGCATTTAAAGGGATGTTCTCACCATGCTGTTTCACAGAGCCTGCTCTTAACAGTCAGCTTCAGGCTCCCACTTCCTGTTCAGGCTGTGGGTGGTTTTACAGCAGTGACTGACATTTCAGCTCTGTGGTTCCCTGCTAAGTCTGTTAGACAGGGTTAATGGAGAAATTTAAACAGCAAAGCAGAAGGCTGTAGAGCTCAAAAGGATAAAGATTGTGAGCAGGGCCGGGACAAGGCATTTTGGTGCCCTAGGTGAGTACAGCCAATGGCGCCCCCCCCCCCTCGCTCTCAAAAAAATACCCCCCCCCACACACACACACTAATTCCTCCCACCCCTGCGCCAGGTCCTGTCACTAATTTTCTGCACATTCCACATAGATCCCGCCCATCTCCTCATCAGTCACTGCACAATGAAAATCAGCCCTGACAAATTAGCATTTTCAAAATCGCTCCCCTCCGTATGACAGTGCAATACCCCTAAATAACAGTCACCGAATAATCCACCGATACATGGAGCAAATCTACCAGACGAATGATTGTTACTAAAAAACACTCCTACAAAACCAAGACCCAAAACTATTACTACTTAAGGCTCAAATAATCCTGCCAGACCCTGACCGAACGCGACCCCCACATGTGACTATCAGCTGTACACAGGCTCTGAAGACATATCCCACCGCCAACAGGGGCCATATAGGGGTAGAACTATTTTGTATGTAGGCTCTGCAGAAAATTAAGTGATTACACGAGTTACATTAGTGATCACGAACATCTTTTCTGATCAGCGTCGTTCACTTTCCCCTTTTCTTCTCCACCCGGGTCACACCTTCCCCAATTGCCCCCGGGCCCAAGATCCCCCTGAGGTTTGGGACCAAAATCTTAAGTTTCCCTACTTTTCCCAGTAACTCCTTAATTATAGGTATATAAGTCCCCTTTTCAGCTTTTAAATAATTTTGTCCCCTTAGACAGGTAGGTATAAAAATAAGGGCACAAGGCAGGTATATAGCTAGGGGCTCAAAAATAATGCGGGGGGTTCAGGGCAGGGTATGGGGCCCCAAGGCGGCGTAGGGGGGCCACAGGCGGGAAGGGGGGCCCACAAGCAGGCGTATGGGGCACCAGGCAGGGGTAGGGGGGCACAGGCAGGCATAAGGGGGCACAGGCACCGTACAGGGCTCGGGGCAGGCGTATGGGCCCACAGGCAGGCGTATGGGCCCACAGGCAGGCGTATGGGGGCCACAGGCAGGCTTTAGGGGGGCCACAGGAAAGGCTAGGGGGCCACAGGCGGGCATATGGGGCACCAGGCGGGCTTGGGGGCCCCCAGGAGCGAAAAGGGGGCCAAGGCAGGCTATAGGGGCCACAGCGGCATATAGGGGCACAGGCAGGCGAGGGGGGCCACAGGCAGGCGTACGGGGGGCCACAGGAGGCGTAAAGGGGGCCCAGGCGGCATATGGGGGCCCCCCCCAGGCACCCGAAGGGGCTCAGGCAGGCATACAGGGGCCAAGGCAGGCGTAGGGGGGTTTAGGCAGGCGTATGGGGCCAAGGCACGTAGGGGGGCACCAGACGGGCGATGGGGCCACAGGCAGGCATATGGGGCCACAGGCACCGAAAGGGGGGGCCGGGGCGGGCTTACGGGGGGCCACAGGCAGGAAATAGGGGCCACGGGAGCCGTAAGGGGACCACGACAGGCGTAGGGGGGACCACGACGGGCGTATGGGGGCACCACGGGCTTATAGGGGCCGCGGGCAGGTATTATGGGGGGGCCGCAGCAGGCATAGGGGGGCCCCGCGGGCAGGCATTTATGGGGGCCGCCAGGCGGGATATGGGGGGGCCACAGGCGGGGATGGTGCCACAGGCAGAATATAGGGGGCCAAGGCGGGGCATTATGGGGCCCCGCGGGCAGGCATTATAGGGGGCCACAGGCAAAATAGGGGGCCAAAGGGCACTTTATAGGGGGGCGGGGCAGGCATTATGGGGGCCGCAGGCAGGATATAGGGGGCCACAGGCAGGCATATGGGGGCCGCAGGCAGGCATTATGGGGCCACATGCAGAATATAGGGGGCCACAGGCAGGCATTATGGGGGCCGCAGGCAGGATATAGGGGGCCACAGGCAGGCACTTAAAAACAACAACATTAATACTTACCCAATTCCCGGGCGCGCGCTCCTCTTCTGTCCTCTTCAGCCGCGCGCTCCTCCGGCAGCTCCTCGGGCGCACGGCCTGTGACGCGCTGTGTGCCCGAGGAGAGGCAGCGTCGTGATGACATCACGTCATTGCGACGCGTTGCCGCTGAGTGCGCACGGGGCCGCGGCGGGTCCTCAGCGCTGTGAGGACCCGACTGCCCCGCTGTGGTGGCCCTGCAGCTCACCGGAGGATCCAGCTATCCTCCGGGGAGCGGGCCCGACACTGTCTGCGGAGCAGGGAGCGCTCGCTCTCTGCTCCGCAGAAGCGGTCGCCAGAGACCGCCGGCGCTTCAGGCCCGCGGCAGCGGCCTGAAGTCCGGCGAGGGTCGGGGCCCTGACGGCGCCCCTTAGGGATAGGCTGAGGTAGGCGCCCTAGGCGGTCGCCTACCTTGGCCTACCCGTCGTCCCGGCCCTGCTTGTCAGTAAGAAAGATAAGCTCCTGTGCTACTAAGACACAGCAGGGAGTGATGTCAACATCCTGGCCAGGACTGCTAGAGCAGGGAGTGGTGGTGAAGCAAAATCTAGACAGCAATGTATATGGTAATAGTTTTTATTTAACTTTGTGTACATGCTTAAATGAATCAATGAAATGGGACAACCCCTTTAATTATTATTATTATACTTATTCTTTAGGTTAGTAATATGACGGTGTTACTGAATTTAGTACATTTTTTATAGTTTCAGAAATAAATTCTTTAAAAAATCTTGCTTTGCCATGCCATATCCACATCTCATAATTTTCTTTGCTTTACATTGATGGGACTGTGTAAAGAAGCATATTTTGGGTTATGTACGACTTTTTAATTACTTTTTATTTTTCTTTGATGTTAGTTGACTAAAAAAAAACACCTTAAAAATGATGGCATGGTTCTTTTTTTAATTATATTGACCATGTGGGATAAATAAAGTTAGATTTTAACCCCTTCCTGACAGCCAGTAATAATATGGCTATAAGTTTTTTCCTCCTTGCCTTCCAATGGCCATAGCTTACTGTTATACTCATTACTGTATAGCAGTAATTGTCAGCCTGTTGTCTTTCAGCTATTGCAAAACAGCTGCAGGGAAGCCACATGTTGGACACCATTGATACATGGTACCAATATACAGTGCCTTGATTTTTCATATTCCATTTTTATCATAGGTAATATAAGTGTATGGTGTATTTGTAGTACTTAATGTTGTTATATTATATATATCAAGGTATAAAAACTTTATTTTACCATTATCTAAATAATTTCAAAGTTCAAAAATATCTGCATATAAAACATATAGTTATACCACACAAAATAGTTTATAATTAGCATCTGCCTTATGTCTACAGTTCATTGGCATAATTTTTTTAATGTTATTTCTTTTTTTTTTTTACTACATTAGGAGGCTTAAAAATTTGGAAATTTGCAACATATATTTTTTTAGGGACCAGTTCAGTTCTGATGTTACTTTGAGGGGCCGGTATGTAAGACACCACCATAAATGGCTACATCTAAGAAACTACACCTCTTAAGGTATTCAAACTAACATATAGGAAGTTTGTTAACCCTCTAGGTGTTTCAGAAAAATTAAACAAAGTGGAGGTGTATTTAAAAATGTAACTTTTTATAGATTTTCAATATTTATCCATTATTCAGTATAACATGTTAGATGTTACCAAGAAAATGGAATTCAATATTGATTCCCTGATTCTGCCGTTTTAAGAGCTATCCTATTTGTGGCCCTACTGCACTATCTGACTCAACCACATGTCTCAGAATAAGAGGAACACCTACTAAATTTTGGATTCTCATTTTCATTAGGATTTTCTATATACGCAGTTTCTGGTTTGCGGACACCCTAAGGTGCTAAACATTAATACAAACCCCTAAAAAGACCCCATCTTGGAAACTACAGCCCTTAAGAAATATATTGAAGGGTATAGTGAGTATATTGACTCCACAGTTGTTTCACAAATTTTGTTAACGTTAGGCTGTGAAAATGAAAAAAAAATTTTTTCCAACAATCTGCAGTTTTAGCTGGAAATCCTGGAAAAAAAACACCTTAAATTTATGACGCAATTTCTTTTAAGTTTGGCAATAACCTATATGTGGATGTAAAGTGCTGTTTTGGTGCATAGCAGGGCATAAAAGAGAGGTAGTGCTATTTGTCGTTGGAGCACAGATTTTGTGTATTTTTAATCCACAATTGTTCCTTTGTTTTTTGACCTTTAGGCTGTGAAAATGGGGAAAAACCACGCAATTCTGCCATTTTTTGGGGGCTTTCATGTTTACCTTGATATCATTTTTATATAGTGTTTTATATTTATGTTTTACTACGTTTACTGTACACAATAGAAATGCATTTGTAAACAATTTTTATGCTGCCATAGTTTGACTGCCATAACATTTTTAATTTTTGTATATATGGAGCTCTATAAGGGCATGTTGTTTTGCGGGATGAGTGCGCGTTTTTATTGGTAGCATTTTAAGGTTCATATGACACTTTATATCAAGGTTTTGGGAGGCGGGATGAACAAAACAGTAATCCTGGTAATGTTTTTGATTTTTTACAGCTGTCACTGGGTGGTATAAATAACATGTTAACTTTACTGAGCAGGTCGATGCAATTACAGTGATATCCAATTTATATATATTTTTAAGTTGTATTGCTTTTGCACAATAAAACAGTTTTATTTATAAAAGAAAATATGTTTTTGCATCTCCATAACCTGAGAGCCATAACTTTTTCATTTTTATGTGTACGGAGCTGTGTAGGAGCTTTTGCTGGATGAGTTGGAATTTTTATTGCTAGCACTTTGGGGGGGAGAAGAATCTGTTTTTTGCGAGGCATTATAAAGAAAATACTGCAATCCTGGTAGTGTTTTTTTTAATTTTTAAATAGGATATCACAAATAGGATATCTCTTAAAACGGCAGAATCAGGGAATCAATATTGAATTGCATTTTCTTGGTAACATCTACCATGTTATAGTCAATAATGGATAAATATTGAAAATCTGCAAAAAAAGTTATGGGCCAAAAATTCTACCAACTATTGTGAGAAGCTTGTGGAAGGATATCCAAAACGTTTCCAAGTCCTACAGTTTAAGGGCAATGCTACCAAATACTAATGAAATGTATGGAAACTTTTGACTTTGCAGAAAGTAATAAAAATACCTTTAAAAAAATCTCTCACTCTCATTATTCTGGAATTTCGCAAATATAAATAATTTTGGTTCCTAATTGACCTAAAACGGGTAGGGTTTATTCTGATTTCATGTCAGATAGTGAGAAAATCATGCATATGTGTCTTTTTATATAGTGTATATAAACTTCTGGTTTAAACTGTACATTGGTCACTCAATATGCAATATTAAATGGTTCCAGAATGACCATTGTATGTTGAAAACATTATATTTTTAGACCATAACTTTATGGACAACTGGTAATTGGTTCCATAGCCAAAAATATTAACCCAATATAATGCAAAATGAAGGTTAAATAAAATGCAGGAGATAACTAATATAGATAAAGCAAAACCTTACATATGACTGCTAGAAGGAGCTGCTGGAAGCTGGAAATCACTTTTTAAGGATAGAAGCTTCATGTACTTTATACTCAATGTATAAGAAAAAAAAGAAAATGGGGCCACCGCTCATACTGACAGATGTAAAAACCAGTACAGAACACATAGTACCGCACTATACTATAAAGAGGCAATACTAGACCACCAATCAGTGCATGCACTTCTATATTAGATATGTTTTACAAGTAAATCATTCATTAAAATTGGTTGGATCTTCCAGTTAATCACCTGAGCCACAGATCAAAAGTGTTTGTAGCATTGTCTGTTGAGTGTGGTTTCAAGATGCAATGTCTCAGAAAAGACCATTGTTTGTTGACTATATTGTAATATGAGGGACCACTGTACTACACCAGGAAGGGACTCACTGTTTTCTCTTTTCACTAGAAAAATATATATATATTTTACACCCAGAAACTTCATGACTTTATTATGATACCAAAAATATGCTTAGAGTTTTATTTTTACTTCTTTTTTAAACCAAAAATTGGTTAAGAGTTTGTTGGAGGTTGATTTGAATACTGGTTTAGGGGTTAATGTATGTTGTATTAGAGTTTTAAGACAAAGCAACACAAAAAAATGGTTGATCTTTTGTTATGTGTGAGTAGGGATATTTATGCTTACATTAGGTTGGTAATTTGAGTGGGTGAAATATAAATATGTACATGGATAAATATAGTTTTATCCATGTACTGTTTTTATATGTTGAACAAACAACATGACAGGGACTTAGTGTAAGAAATGTTGCCTTTAGAGATGGGCGAATTTCCCGAAATTCGTTTCGTTCACTTCGCCGAATTTCTCGGCAAAAAATAACTTCGTTCCGAATTACTTCGGCACGAATCACGTAAAAAAGCAGCTATTTCCAGGCTGCACAACCCTGCAGTGTGCTGTAGAACGTTGTGCCATGCTTAAATATCCCAGAGGGAGCTTGGTTTGGTCTTCATACAATGTTGTTTTTAAAGTATGACACGCACATGACTGCCGCTCTTAAAGAATCGCTTCACTATAAAATTCCCTGGGCACTTACAGGGGCAAAACTGACCAAAAAACTGAAGCGGGAATGTATCCTGATAAAGTCATGGCAGCGACAGCTGGAAAAAAACAAGCGAGAGCTCAGGTGGCAACATCAGTGACAGTGTGTGGAGGTGACGGCGCTAGCCACAGCAGCATTAGGTCAGGCAGTGGCACAATGACATTCTGGAGGTGGCAAAAACAGGAATAGGTCACAGAGTGGCACAATGACACAGTGTGGAGGTCATGGCAGCAGCAGCATGAGGTCAGACAGTGCACAATGACACAGTGTGTAGGTCCACGGCAGCAGAGCCACAGCAGCAGCATGAGGTCAAAACAGTGGCACAATAAACACAGTGTGTAGGTCACGGGCAGCAGCAGAAATGAGGCAGGCAGTGGCACAATGACATTCTGGAAGTGGCAAAAACAGGAGTAGGCCACAGAGTGGGACAATGACACAGTGTGTAGGTCACGGCACAGCCCAGGAGCAGCATGAGGTCAGACAGTGGCAAAAAACAAATTCTGGAGGTGGCAAAAACAGAGTAGGCCACAGAGTGGGACAATGACACAGTGTGTAGGTCACGGCAGCAGCCACAGCAGCAGCATGGGGTCTGACAGTGGCACAAACACATTCAGGAGGTGCCAAAAACTCGAGTAGGCCAAAGAGTGGGACAAAGACACAGTGTGTGGTCACGGCAGCAGCCACAGAGCACAAGAGGTCAGACAGTGGCACAATGACACAGTGGGAGGTCACGGCAGCAGCCACAGCAGCAGCAAAGGGTCAGACATGGCACAATGACATTATGAGGGGGCAAAAACAGGAGTAGGCCACAGAAGGGGGACAATGACACAGTGTGGAGGTCACGCAGCAGCCACAGCAGCAGAAATGAGGTCAGACAGTGGCACAATGACACAGTGTGTAGGTCACGGCAGCAAAAGCCATGAGGTCAGGCAGTGCACATGACATTCTGGAGGTGGCAAAAACAGGAGTAACCACAGAGTGGGACAAATGACACAGTGTGTAGGTCACGGCAGCAGCCACACAGCAGCATGAGGTCAAACAGTGCACAATGACACAGTGTGGAGGCACGGCAGCAGCCACAGCAGCAGCATGAGTTCAGACCGTGGCACAATGACATTCTGGAGGTGGCAAAAACAGGAGTAGGCCACGACAGTGGCACAATGACACAGTGTGGAGGTGGGTGGCAATACCAGTCCCTGGTAAAGATGGTTGTTGGCAGATGGAGAAACTGTCAGCAGATGTGTGGTATCAGCGGGTGGCGGCATCAGAATATGGCTGAGGCAGGTAGTTTGAACCCAGACTCATTCCACTTTTGGGTGAGGCGTCATGGCTGATGTAGTCTGACGCCTAAGTCATTGGTGAGTGGAAATCCTGGCCGATCCACGCCTGATTCATCTTGACAAAGGTCAATCGTTCCACATTTCCCGTGGACAAGCGGGTTCTCCTTGGGGGTAACGATGGCCCCCGCCGACTGAACACCCGCCCCTGATGCCATACTACTGGCCGGGCAGGGCAGCTCCCACTGCAAACTCGGCAAGTTGCGGCCACACATCCATTTTTGGGTTCCCAGTAGTCCAGCGGATCTTCTAACGGGGGTGGCAGAGTGCGGTGCAAGTAGGCCACCACCTGTTGGGTTCAGGGTCGCTTCCAGGTTTCCTGCTGCGCTGGCGACTACCCTCCTCACTAGGGGGGTGAAGAAGCTGCTCATCATGACTCCAGACTTAGGTTAACTGCTGAGGAGCTGGTACTGCTCCTATCCCCCCACCTTCCCTCAGCAGCCGCGGCCCGTAGTACGTGAGCGCTGAGAACCCCCCGGTCAGACCTGTCAGAGGAGGGAAAGTGCCGCACATAGGCAGCGGCCAACTGATTACGGAGGATTTCCCTATAGTAAAATTTAGTTTGTCCTTCCTCTCATTAGCTGGGAAAAAGGCTTCCCATTTTAGACCGGTAGCGAAGGCCAATAGGGTGGAGAGCCAGAAGTCATCCCCCTGCCGGATGCTGACTATTCGGCCCGTCACTAGCCAGGCAAATAAGCAAAGCGCGGGCCATCAGCACAAATGACTCCGAGGGGCTCCCTGCCTCCATTTCCACTGTATACTGCCACGGTGCTTGGGGGTCATCTGCCTCGTCTTCCTCTCTCCATCCACCTCCTCCAGCTGCTCCTGCTTCCTCCTCTCTTGTCACTTGGGTAGAAAAATCCACTCATTTCACCAGACAATGCTTCTGCTCCCAATGTCCTCCTCCTCCTCCTCCATTTCAGTCCCCACCGGACTCATTGTGGCCACAGATGTAGTCGCCACGTCTCCAGTCCCCTGCCCAGACAGATTTTTCAGCATCTGTTCCAGGACATGAAGCAGTGGAATGACGTTATTCAAAACCCGTAGTCCTGGCGACTGACAATAACGTCGCCTCTTTGAATGGCCTCAACAAACGGCAGGTGTCACGCATGAGCTGCCACTGGCTGACATCAAAGTTACACAGGGGAGTATTTCGTCTGCCTGATCATCAAAAAATCGTTAATGGCCTTTCTCTGTTCATACAGTCGGTCCAACATGTGCAGGCTGGAATTCCAACGGGTGGAAACATCGCATATCAGAGTGTGTTGGGGGAGGCCGTTCCTCCCCTGTGTGAATTCGTTCGCCGAGGCAAGCCAGGTGTAGAACTGCGTGACACCGCTGTGCCCTACACATGTGGTATGATGGAGCAGTACTTGCCTCCAGGCTCCAGGCTGAGATGGTGGTGGTGGTGGAGGAGGAGGAGGCGGACATTGGCGCAGGAGCCGCAGTTTGACAACGTGGAGGAGAAAGCGGCGTCTCCTGTCCAAGTTGTTGGTGTGCCTGGACAGGAAAGCACATTCACCCAGTGGGCCTAAAAAGGACATTTTACTGGCCCTGACCGTAGTTACAGCTCCAGACATCCGCGCTACCGTACACCTTGGAACAAACCGAAAAGCTTAAGGACTGGCCCACCTTCTGTTCTACATATTTATGAAGTGCTGGTACTGCCTTTTTAGAAAAGAAATTAAGGCTTGGAACTCTCCATCTCGGCTCGGCACAAGCCATTAGTTCTCTGAACGGTGCAGAGTCCACCATTTAGAAAGGGAGGGACTGCAGTACCAACAACTTGGACAGGAGCATGGTCAGCTGCTGCACCTTAGGATGGTTGGACGCATACTGTTGTCTCTTTGCAATTGCCTCGCTGAACGACTGCTGGCGCCATGAGTAACGAGGAGCAGGAGCATCTGGACCGGGAGATGATGTCAAAGAGAAACAGCTTTCTTCTGCAGAGGTGGTGGAGCCTTGACTGGCTGCAATGGCATTTGTACCACTGGGCGCTGCTGCTGCTGCTGTTGCTGCGGCGGCAGGATGGAAACCCCCAAAATCTGAGCCACGGTCTTGGTATCAGAGGCTGACCCCTCACAACATGACCTCCCATGCCACTCTCAACATCTATACTTGCCCCCTACTGCAAGAAGCAGGGATATTGGCCCCATTTCTTCGCTGCCAAGTAGCTGCTGACTGCCCTCCTCAAATTGTTCATCCTCGCTATATAGTGGCGCATAATAGACCACATAGTAGATCTCTGGCTGAGGGAACCGGATGGGACAGAGGCGGGTTGAGGACAGGTGAGGGCCACTGACCAGCTCCCGGGCCATGCCAACTAAGGGTTGTGTCTGACGTTCCCACCGACTCTTGGCTGGGGTTGTCAGATGTCATCTGGGAGGAAGTGGATGACCTAGTCAACCAATCAAGAACCATGGGGTTGCTGAACAACACACGGCCGCTAGATGACAGCGGCAGTTGTGGCCTCACCGAGTGACCCCTGCTGCGACGTCCCCTTGCTGTGCTGCGACCTGGGCCTGGAATGTTTGTGCCTCCGCCACTCGCAGGTGAAGAGCCTGACACCTCTCGGTCTGACATACTGTTTCTTCTATAATGTACAGACACTGTTTGATGAAGATATCTGTATATGATAAATACACACCCTGTATTTGACGCCAAATGAACCCTCTAAGAAGCTTGGGTAACCCTTGGATTTAAATTGCGCTCCACAAATGGGCAGGAAAAATTGACTTGTATGTGCCGTTTAAAAACTCTGTGTATTTTACTGAACATAAAAGCACAAACAGCTTAATTAACCTTCGATATGAATTATGCTACAGAATTTCTTTGTGGCGGTTAAAAAAAAAGTTTCTTTTACTGAGTGCAACAGCAGAACTACGCTTAATTAACCCCTGGATGTAAATTGCGCAAAAGAATTGAGCAGCCGGAAACTAATAGCTTTGTAGCGTGTTACAATTGCGTGTTTTCTACGCTACACAACAAGAGAAAAAATTGTAATTAACCTTTGCTTGTGAATTATGCTACAGGAAAATTGTATTTTTTGGCGGTGAAAAAGACGGTCTATTTTTGTCACCACAGCACAAAAACAACGCTTAATTAACCCCTGGATGTAAATTGCGCAAAAGAATTGAGCAGCCGGAAACTACTAGCTTTGTAGCGTGTTACAATTGCGTGTTTTCTACGCTACACAACAAGAGAAAAAATTGTAATTAACCTTCGCTTGTGAATTATGCTACAGGAAAATTGTATTTTTTGGCGGTGAAAAAGACGGTTTCTTTGAGTCACAACAGCAGCAGAACAACGCTTAATTAACCCCTGGATGTAAATTGCGCAAAAGAATTGAGCAGCCGGAAACTACTAGCTTTGTAGCGTGTTACAATTGTGTGTTTTCTACGCTACACAACAAGAGAAAAAATTGTAATTAACCTTCGCTTGTGAATTATGCTACAGGAAAATTTTATTTTTTGGCGGTGAAAAAGACGGTCTATTTTTGTCACCACAGCACAAAAACAACGCTTAATTAACCCCTGGATGTAAATTGCGCAAAATAATTGAGCAGCCGGAAACTACTAGCTTTGTAGCGTGTTACAATTGCGTGTTTTCTACGCTACACAACAAGAGAAAAAATTGTAATTAACCTTTGCTTGTGAATTATGCTACAGGAAAATTGTATTTTTTGGCGGTGAAAAAGACGGTCTATTTTTGTCACCACAGCACAAAAACAACGCTTAATTAACCCCTGGATGTAAATTGCGCAAAAGAATTGAGCAGCCAAAAATGAAGTGGTATTTGTATTATAAAAACGCTGTTTCTTTAAATGAATACAACAGGAACTGGCTTAGATCCCCCTTGGATATTCAATGTACTGTGAGCAGATAGCATTAAAATGTATATGCAGCTGCAGGACGCACACTGGATTTCAGATCCAATACACCAAAAAATCAGAAATAGAACATTAAGAGAAGCAGTCTCTGAGACAAGCTGAGACACCCCCAAAAATCGCTATATAAAAATCAATTCTTCAGTAACAATCAGCCGCGGCAGCACCTTCCCTAATCAGTACGTGAGAGGATTTGTGAGCTGCCAGCGTCGCGCCCGGACTTATAATAGTGCGGTGACGTCACAGAATCCCGCCGGTCTCTGATTGGCTTCATCTCTGCACATGTCTGGAAAGGCTATGCCCTTCTTCCTCCCAGAGTGCTTTGCCACATGTAGCGCCATGTGCTCGCAGCTATTTTATCAATCAAAAGCACACTTCGTTCACCCGAAATCCCCCAAACTTCGAATTCGTTCAGAACCGAAGTTTTCCTGAAATTCTAAACGAATTCAAATCGTTAGAATCGATTCGCCCCCCTCTAGGTGCCTTCAATTTTCATTCTTTGGGACCACTGTATGTTTCAATAGTGACCTGGTTTGGAGAAAATTTCTTATAGAATTCTGGACCATTAGGACTATGAATGTTAGATTCCAGATTATGGTAACTTTAATGTTTTCTGCTCATGACAGGTAAAGGAACCAATTTTAGAAATAGAAAAACAAGGCTATAGGGGCTGAGAAAGATTTTATTTGAACGCACTGCATGTGCTGTTGTGTTCAAAAACTCCAATTCAGTAAATATGCCATAACCAGTCCAGAAATATGTATTGATGTATTTGACATCTGTTTAGTCATTTGAGTTGATCAGAATATGTTATTTCCATTAATCCATTTTCTATTTGTTTTTTTTTATGTATGAAATTTAAAAAGTACCTAAGCAGGCAATTCATATAGGAAAATGTACCTTTATCTTTCATTCTGGGTACCTGAATTTCCCCCAGAGAGTATCATCTAAGTGTAATTGTTCTTAGACTAATTATTATATAATTCTAGACTAATAGCATTACTGGACTATGTGATTCTAGACTACTGGAACTTCACTGTTTGCTGCTCATCACAATAACTGACACATAGAAATGGTAACCGCACCAATTTTGGAGATGAAGAGTCAAGACTTTATGGTGGAGGAAGCCTTTATTTGAACCCAACACAGTCCTGTTTCTCCTAATAGGTTTATTGGATCGTTCAATTATAGACAATGTGGACTTTACATACATTTAGTGCTCTGTATACATTCCTCCTATGACTCCCTGGAATTTACATGGGGTTGTACTACATCACAATCACATTTCGCTGTCCAATGACTCCAATCCATTTCAGGAGCCATAATACCCAATTCCTGATATACTGTATCAGTTTACCATGCAGGAAGGAAGTGTGTCAGTACATTATGACCCCCACCAGGAAATGTTTTTTTTACAATTCAAATCTAAGTACAGGCAGTCCCCGAGTTATGAACGGGATAAGGACTGTACTTTTGAATTTGTATGTAAGTCGGAACAGGTATATTTATTAAATGTAACTCCAGCACAAAAGTTGTTTTTTTTTTCTTTCAGTTTTGGATAGTGCAGGGAAGGGTTTTTACATTAGTGTTTCTCTCTGTGCCCCTGTTAAGATTTCACCTCCTTTTCACCTCATGTGCTGCTGTGGCATGCTGGAACTTGTCGTTCCACAGCTACTATCTGCTGTGGAACATGGAACTACAAGTGCCAGCATGCCCCATAAGTCTCCATTTGCAACTAGGGGACAGATGTAAGTCGGGACGGTGTAAGTTGAGGACTGCCTGTATTTACAGCTTTATTGATGAAACTAAAATTAAATACATGAGACATTTCATTTGAGAATTTACTCCATTACAAATTGTTATTTCCCCTTAATCATCCAGTGCTTGAGCTGGCAGGTCACGGAATATTATTTTAAATGACAGACTTCAGACATGGCTCTTATAGTAATGCACTGAGGGAATTTTGTGATTCTGTGCATATTTATGTATAATACCCATCTACCAATAATTAAAGTTAAATACTTTTTTAGTAAGACATTTGCAGTCATGTAAACCAATTAAAAGTGAACAATATCTACAATGAATCAGTGAGTTGATTTTATTCATTGAGCTGTCCCAGTAAAAAAAAATCTCACTAAAGACATTCAGACTTCTCTACATAGAATGAAAGAAACTGAGGAGACTGGAATTTCTCACTAATGTCTCACCAGAGCATACTCCTTTTACCTAGGGCACCTGATCTCTGAAGAGAAACATATTAGCGGGAGCTTCTGCACATTTACTTAAATGTGAACTAAGAGATGGGCGAACGTTGCGATTCTAAACGCAAGTGCGAATTCAGTTTAGAAATTCAGAGAAAACTTCGTGGTACGGTTAACAAAGTCGAGACCTTTGGGGTACTTCGGGTGAACAAGTGTGCTTTTGATTGATAAAATGGGCTCGAGCAACATGGCTGCTACCTGGGGAGCAAAGCACGTCAGGGAGGAAAGAAGGAGGGCATAGCCTGCATGACATGTGCAGAGATGAAGCCAATCAGAGACCGGTGGGATACTGAGTGACGTCCACCGCACTATAGAGAAGACGCGTGAGCGTCGCCGCAGTGAGCTCACACTCCTCTCACTGTTCTAGGATAGGGAAGGTGTGCTGCGGTGATAGCGGCTTTCTGAAGAACTGATTTTTAAGTCAGCGATTTCTGTGGGTTGTCTCAGCTTGTCTCAGAGACTGTTTCTCTCTGAATGTTTCTATTTTCTGATTTTTTTGGGTATTTGGATCTGAAATCCATGTGCGTGCCCTGCAGCTTGCATATACATATTCAAAGCGCAAGTGGATCTAAGCAGTTCTGACTGTATTTCCCTTTAAAGAAACAGCGTTTTTACAATACAAATACGCGACCTTCTCATTTTGGCTCTGAACTTCTATTGCCGCAATTTACATCAGGGGTTAATTAAGCGTTGTTTGTTGCAGGTGATGATCGACAAAAATAGAACCGTCTTTTTCAACGCCAAATATATATATTTTTAATTGGTAGCCGCTAATTCACAAGCAAAGCTAATTACGACTGTAATCTCCGTTGTTTGTGTGGCGTAGAAAACACGCAATCTGTAAACACGCTACAAAGCTAACTAGTTTGGTGCGGCTCAAATTCTTTGGCGCCGACCTTAAAAGTAGCCCATTTTTTAAATCTTGTAGACTCGACAAAACCGACACAATTCACTAACTAAATTTTTTTACATCCAGGGGTTTAATTAAGCTTGTTTTTGCTGGTGTGCTGACAAAAATAAAACCGCTTTTGTCAACGCCAAATATATATATATAATTTTTGTAGCTAATTCACAAGCAAAGGCTAATTACAAACAGTATCTCCTTGTTGTGTGGACGTAGAAAAGCACGCAATTGGTAACACGCTACTAGTTTGTCGCGGCTCAATCCATCTTGGGCGCAATTTACATCCAGGGGATAATTAAGCGTTTGATTTGCTGGTGTGCTGACAAAAAAAAACCGTCTTATTCACGTCCAAATATAATATATTTTTTTTATTTGGTAGCCTAATTCACAAGCAAAGCTTAAATTCAAACTGTATCTCTTGTTGTGTGGCTAGAAAACACGCAATTGTACACACCACTAGTTGTTTGTGCGGCTCAATTCTTGGCGCAAATTTACATCCAGGTGGTTAATTTAAGCGTTGTTTGCTGGTGTGCGACATACATAAACCGTCTTTTTCACGCCAAATATATATATTTTTTTTTGTAGCCTAATTCACAAGCAAAGGCTAATTACAAAACCCTGTATCCTATTGTTTGTGGCGTTAGAAAACACGCAATTGGTAACACTCTAACTAGTTTTTGCGGCTCAATTCTTTTGGCGCAATATACATCGCAGCGGGGTTATTAAGCGTTGTTTTGCTGGTGTGCTGACAAAAAATAAACCGTCTTTTTTCAACCGATCCCCAATATCTAAATAATATATTTTTTGGTAGCCTAATTCACAAGGCAAAGGCGGTAATGACAACTGTATCTCTTTTTGGCTGGCGTAAGAAAACACGCATTTCGTAACACGCTACAAAGCTACTAGTTTTGTGCGGCTCAATTCTTTGGCGCGAAATTTACATCCAGGTGGTTAATAAGCTTGTTTCGCTGTGTGCTGACAAAAATAAACCGTCTTTTGTTCAACGCCAATACTATAATATCATTTTTTTGTGGTAGCCTAATTCACAAGCAAAGCTAATAACAACTGTATTCTCTTGTTGTGTTGCTAGAAAACCCGCAATGTAACACGCTACAAAGCTACTAGTTTGGTGATCGGCTTCAATTCTTTGGCGCAATTTACATCCAAGTGGGTGATAATTAAAGCTTGTTTTGGCTGGTGTGCTGACAAAAAATAAACCGTCTTATTTCACGCCAAGATAGTATATATATTTCTTTTTGGTACTCTAATCCACAAGCAAAAGGCTAATTAACAACTGTATCTCTTGTTGTGTGGTGTAGAAAACACAGCAATTGTAACACGCTAACTTAGTTGGTTGCGGCTCAATTCTTTCGGCGCAATTTACATCCGAGGGTTAATTAAGCGTTGTTTTTGCTGGGTGGTGCGACAAAAATAAACCGTCTTTTTCAACGCCAACATATTATATATTTTTTTTTTGGTAGCCTAATTCACATGCAAAGTCTATTACAACTGTAATCCTCTTTTGAGTGGCGTAGAAACACGCAATTGTAGACACGCTCCAAAGCTACTAGTTTGTGCGGCTCAATTTCCCCTTTGGCGCAATTTATCATCCAGGTGTTTATTAAGGCGTGTTGTTTTGTGCTGGTGTGCCTGACAAAAATAAACCGTCTTTTTTCAACGCCAAATATATAAATATTGGTTTTTGTACCTAATTATCACCCAAGCAAAGGCTAATTACAACTGTCTATCTCTTGTTTGTGTGGCGTAGAAAGAACCAATTGTAAACAACGCTACAAAGCTACTAGTTTGTGCCGGCTCAATTCTTTTGGCGCAATTTTACATCCAGGGTTAATTACGCGTTGTTTTGCTGGTGTGGCTGGACAAAAAATAACCCGTCTTTTTCAAACGCCAAATATATATATGATTTTTTTGGTAGCCTAATTCACAAGCAAATGGCTAATTTTACAACTGTATCTCTTTTGTGTGGCTTAGAAAAACACGCGAATTGTAACACGCTAACAGAGCAACTAGTCTTGTGGTGGCCTCAATTCTATTGCGCAATTACATCCAGGGGTTAATTAAGCGTGTTTTTGCTGCTAGATGCTGACAAATAAACGTCCCTTTTCAACACCGAAATATATACATTTTTCTGAAGCATAATTCACAAGCTAGGTTACTTAAGCCTGTTTGTGGCTTTTACATTTAGTAAAACACACAGTTGCTTGTAAACGACACATACAAGTAAATTTTTCCTGGCCCATATGTGGAGCTGCAATTTATATCCAAGGGTTACCCAAGCTATTGTTACAGGTTCATATTGGAGTCAAAAACAGTTGGTATATTTATCATATACAGATTGCTTCATCAAACCAGTGTCGTTAATCATTTTAGAACAACAGTATTTCAACAGAGAGGTGGCAAGGCTCTTGCAACTGCCGAGTGGCAGTGGCACAAACAATTTCTGAAACGGCCCAGTCGCAGCACACTCGGGGACTCTGCCGCAGGTCACTTCGGTTGAGGGCCACAACGAGTCCTAGCAGTCATCTAGCGTCGCCGGTTGTTGTTCAGCAACCCAAGGGTTCTTGATTGGTTTTGACTAGGTCATCCTCATCCTCCCAGATGAAATCTGACAACCCAGCCAATAGTCGGTGGGAACCTCAACACAACACTTAGTTGCATGGCCCCGGGAGCGGGTCAAGCGGCCCTCACCTGTCCTCAGCCCCCCGCCTCTTCCCATCCAGTTTGCCCTCAGCACAGGGATCTTACTAAGTGGTCTGGGCTCTAGCGCCACCTATATAGCGAGGATGAACAATTTGAGCGGAGGCAAGTCAGCACTACTGGCAGGCGATAAATGGGCCAATACCACCACTTCTTGCAGTAGCGGCAAAGTATAGATGTGGAGAGTGGCATGGGAGTCCTGTGTGAGAGGTCAGCCTCGTCTTACCAAGACCGTGATGAGACAGTATTGACGATGAAACACAAAATAGAATGATGATGTAGCCGACCGCACTTTGGAGCCGGGTGAAGCAAGGGCCTTACATCATCGTCAGGAGGAAGTAAGGGCTCAAGCTATAGTGCGCGCAGGCAGCGGCGCAGCCAGCAAGTGGGTACTTGTTCTGGGCCGTAGTCAGCAGGTAGCAGCAGTGTGAGGTATCGGGAGCCAAGCGGGCCACGGGTAGAAGAACCCGCTTCGCAGGTCCAAGACAGTAGCGGGCACACAGGGGTTCAGGCGATGCAGCGTCGGCAAGTATTCCATCTCATGCGGAGCGTTTGGGCGGTAAAATCAGCTACTCGGCGGTGTGGGCAGTTCTTTGCTAAGACACCGGAGGAGCCGAATATGGGTATATTTAAATCTGTGGCAGCAAGTGAGTGCGTGGCCGAGGGGCTAAGCGATGCCCTACGTCCTGCGTCAACACAATGCATAGCTTCACCATCCGGTGCCTGGGAGAAACGTGGCTCAGGATGAGGTGTCCATCCTGCCGCTGCAGGCAGAAGCAGCAGCAGCGGGCCAGTGGCACGCATAGCCATTCAGCCAGTCAAAAGGCTGCCACCACCTCTGCAGAAGGCAGCTGTTTCTCTTTGAGGACAACCTCGCCCCTGGCCCGATTCTCCTGTGCTCCTCGCTAATCATGTGGCGCGCAGCAGTCGTTCAGAGTAGGCATTGTAAAGAAGACAACAGTAAGCCCCCCGGGGGGGGTCCAACCCATCCTAAGGTGCAAGCATGCAGACCGTGCTCCTGTCCAAGTTGTTTGGTACTGCATTCCCCGTCCCCATATCCAATGGTGGACCTCCTTGCACCATTCAGAGAACTAAATTGCTATATGTGCCGAGCCGAGATGGAGAGTCCAAAGCCGTAATTTCCTTTTCCAAAAAGGAGCAGTACCAGCACTTCATAAAATATGTAGAAAGAAAGTGGTCAGAGTCCTTGAGCTTATCGGTTTGTTTTCCAAGGTACACGCAGCGCGGACGCCGTCTGAGCCTGTAACTCACGGTCAGGCCAGTACAAGTCCTTACTACGCCCACTGGGTGAATGTGCTCCTGCCCAGCGCACACCAACAACTGGACAGGAGACGAGCCGCTTACTCTTTCTCCTCCACGTAGTCAAACTGCTGCTGCTTCCTCCTGCGCCAATGGCCGCCTCCATCCCTTCACCACCACCGACCCCCACTCAGCCGCCACAAGTACTGCTCCATCAACCACAAGTGTAGTGGCACAGCGGTGTCCACGCAGTTCTACACCTAGCTTGCCCTCAGGCGAACGCAAGTCACACAGGGGAGGACTGCCTTCCGCTCATGCTGCAAGAAATCGATGTGTGGCTTCTCCGCGCCAACTGCAAAGCGAACCATGGTGACGGAACAATGGGAGAGACAACATGTGTCCCCGATGGCACCGAGGAGGGATGGTCCATGCGCCCTGCATGGCGGCACGGTGTTTCTATCTGCGGTTGTAAAAAGTTCCTGAATCTTCCAACTCCACCGATCATCAGAACATTTCTGAAAATGGCCAGGAAACTGTGCATGTGCGACTTTATCCATTCGTACAAAGCAGGAACAACCCTCCTCGAGTTGCAGCGGCAGAACCCTCCCCCAACACGCCTCTGATATGCGTGTTTCCACCCGCTGGAATTCCATCCTGCCGAAGTTGGACCGACCTGTATGAACCTAGAAAGGCCCAGTTAAAAGATTTTTTGATGATCCAGGCAGACCGAGAATACTCCCCCTGTGTAACTTGAAGTTCAGCCAGTGGCAGCTCATGCGTGACACCTGCCCGTTTTGTTGAGGCCATTCAGGGAGTCCACGTTATTTGGTCCAGTCACGCCAGAGGACTGCGTACGGGATGAATACCGTCATTCACTGCACATCATGTCGCTGGTACAGATTGCTGAGAAAATCTGTCTGGGCAGGACTGGAGAGTGGCGACTACATCTCGTGGCCACATGAGTCCGGTCAGGGACTGAAATGTGAGGAGGAGGTGGTTTTTATAATGAGAAATAAGGCGTAGGAGGAGGAGGACATTGGACAGAAGCATGTCCTGGTGAAATGAGTGATGTCTACCCATAGGTGACAAGAGAGGAAGGAGCAGGAGCAGCGGAGTAGGGTGATGAGATGAGGAAATAACGAGCAGGATGACTCCACAAGCACCGGGCAGGTAACAGTGGAAAAGGAGGCAGCGGGACCCCACGTAGTCACTTGTATCAGGATGTCCCGCAGGCATGCTTATATAGCCTGGCTAGTGACAGCCGATACGTCAGCAATCCGGCAGAGGGATGACTTCTGGCTCTCCAACCCATTGGACCCTCGCTACCGGTCCAAAATGGAGCCTTTCTTCCCATCTAATTGAAGAGGGAAGACAAACTCAAATACTATACGGAAATCCTCCCCGTAATCAGTTGCGCGCTGCCTAATGTGCGGCAATCGTCCCCCCTCCTCTGCGAGGTCTGACCCGGGGGGTTCCTCAGCGCTCGACGTACTACACGCCAGCGGCTGTTCCTGGGGGTAGTGGGGGGGGTAGGAGTCAGGTAAACCAGCTCCATCATACCAGTAACCTAAGTCTTGAGTCACTAATGAGCACTTCTTCGACGCACGCCAGTGAGGAGGGCAGTCCACCACAGCAGCAGCAGCAGGACATGGAGGTCATTCCCTGAACCAAGCAGGTTTGCCTACTTGACAGCACTCTGCCACCCCAGTTAAGAAGATCCGCTGTGACTACTGGGCAGCCAAACTGGATGTGTGTGCCGAGCAACTTGCCGAGTTTGCAGTGGAGAAGCTGTCCTGCCCGCCAGTAGTGTGGCATCAGAGCGGGTGTTCAGTGCGTCGGGGGCCATCGTTACCGCCAAGGAGAACCCGCTGTCCAAGGGACACACAATCTTTGAACGACTGACCATTGTCACAAGATGAATCAGGCGTGGATCGGCCAGGATTTTCCACACACCATTGCCTTAGGGCGTTCAGTCTGGTCTGTGGGCTCAAACTACCATGTTCCTTCAGCCACCACTATTTCATATGCCAGGCCACCCGCCTAATGCCACACATCTGCTGAGAGTTTCTCCCATCTGCCTACCACCGTCTTTACCAGGACTGGTATGCCACCACACCTCAACACTCTGTCATGGTGCCACTCTATGGCTTCATGCTGCTGCTCGTGCTGTTGCTGTTGCCGTGACATCCAACACTGTTGTCATTGTGCCACTCTGCGGCCTGGTCCTGTTTTTGCACCACTTCCAGATGTCATTGTGCCACTCACTGACCTCCATGCTGTTGCTTCCTGTCATCGACCTCCACTCTCTGTGTCATTGTGCCACTGCCTGACCTCATGCTGCGTGCCCGCCAGCCGTGACCTCCGCTCTCAGTCATTGTGCGCTTCTGTGGCCTAATAACTAGATTTGCCACCTGCAGAATGTCAATTGGCCACACTCTGACCTCATGCTGTGCTCCTGTCATCACTCCCAGCTCTCTGTCATTGTGCCACGCCTGACCCATCATGCTGCTGCCTCGCCTGTGACCCGTCCGCTCCTCAGTCATGTGCCGCTCTGTGGCTAATACTATTTTGCCACCTGCAATAATTGTCATTGTGCCACTACTCGTGACCTCAGCTGTTGCTCCTGTCCATCACCTCCACTCTCTGTCATTGTGCCAACTATCCTTACCATCATGCTGCTGCTGCCGTGACCGTCCGTTCATCAGTACGATGTTGCCGCTCTGTGGCCTAATACTATTTTGCCACCATGCAGAATGTCATTGGTGGCACTCCTCTGACCCCTCATGCTGCTGCTCGTGACTCCTGTCCGTGCCCTTCAACACTGTGTCATTGTGCCACTGTCTGACCTCATGTCTGCTGCCGTGGCTGCTGCCCGTGCCCTCCACACTGTGGCCTACTCCTGTTTGTTGCCACCTCCAGAATTTCGTCAAGTGCCACTTATCTGACCTCATGCTGCTGCCTCGTGCTGCTGCCGGCCCGTCCACACTGTGTCATTGTGCCTGTCTGAACCCTTTATGATCTGCTGCTGTTGCTCCTGCCGTGCCCCTCCCCACTGTTTCTATTGTACACTCTTTGGGTCTAATCGTCCGTTTTTAGTAGCCAGCTCCCAGAATTTGTCATTGGTGCCACTGCCTGTACCTCATAACTGCTCCTGTTCATGTGACCTCCACTTGTGTGATTTGCAACTCTGTCACTAATACTGTTTTTTTCCGCCTCCATAATGTCATTGCGTGCCACGTCTGACCTCATACTGCTGCCCGCCGTGACCTCCACACTGTATTCATTGTGCCACTCTTTGGCCAATACTGTTTTGCCACCTCGAGAATGCCATTGTGCCACTGTCTGACCTCATACTCATGCCGCCGTGACCTCCACACTGTGTGATTGTGCCACTATGTGCCCTAATACTGTTTTTTCTCTTCCGTTTCCCGCCTCCATAATGTATTGTGCCACTGTCTGTGACCTACATACTCGAGCTGCCCGCCGGTGACCTCCACACTGTATCATTGTGCACTCTGTGGCCTAATACGTTTTGTTGTGGCCGCCTCCTATAAATGTCATTGTGCCACTCCCACGCCTGACCTCATACTGCTGCCCGCCGTGACCTCCACACTGAGTGGTGATATGCCCACTCTGGTCGCCTAATACTTGTTTTCCACCCTCCAGAATGCCCATTGTGCCACTCGTCTGACCTCAACTGCTGCCGCTCTGTGACCTTCCACACTGAGTGATTGTGCCACTCTGTGGGCCTAATAACTGTTTTGCCGCCTCCAAATGTCAGTGTGCCACTGCCTGACCTCATGCTGCTGCTGCATGTACCTCCACACAGTGTGATTGTGCCACTCTGTGCCTAATACTGTTTTGCCGCCTCCAGAATGTCGCATTGTGCCACTGCCATGACCTCATGCTGCTGTGCTGCCGCGCGTCACCTCCACACTCAACACTATGTTGCCACCTGAGCTATCAGCTTGTTTTTTCCACTTAATTGCTACGCATGACTTTATCACTACATTCCCGGCGTGAAGTTTTCATTTTGAGTCAGTTTTGCCACTTAAGTGCCGCCAGAATGTTAATAGTGAAGCATTCTAAGAAGCGGCCCTGCAGTCATGTGCGTGTCATACTAACAACACAACATTGTATGGAAGACAAACAAGCTAGCCCTCTTCATAATTAAGCATGGCATCAAAGTCATCACACGTTCTACACACCCGCAAGTGTCTGGGCAGCCAGGGAATAGCTGTTTTTTTAAAGTGATTCGTGCCTGAAAGCTAATCGCGGGGAGAGACCGAAACGAATTTTGTCGGAAAATTCGGCGAAAGTGAACCGAACCGAATTTATTGAGAAATTCGAGCCATCTCTAATGGTGACTGTCTCTAACTACATCACTATCTAAAATTTTGTATAGAGGACATAAACAGAACATAGCTCTCTCATGACACAGTTCAACTATATCATTAATTAGAATAACATTCTACATTGAATTATGTTTGAATCTTTAAACACAGAATTAGCAATACTGAAATATCAGGATACAGAATGTAAATCAACATGGGTTCCATCAATTAGACCTTCTCCATTGAAAGGCACAAACCAGCAGGGAATTTTAATGCCATTCTTGGAGTCTTTTCGGTAGTCTTTTTTTACACCCCTAAGAAAAAATGCAGAATGATAAAATTACTAAACATTGTAAGTGATAATACCAAATTATAATGGAAATTAATATGTTTGTGAAAACCAGACATACTACTGTTTGATCATTTATACCTAAAGAGATTTTGCTAGCTTGCCATTTCACAGATCCTGTTCTTCACAGCAAGCTTCTGCTCCCACTTCCTGTTCAGGTTGTGGGTGGTTCTACAGCAGCGACTGACATTTCAGCCCTGCTATTCCTAGCTGAACTTGATAAATGGACATTGGTGATGGAAGGGTTTTAACAGCAGGGCAGAAGGCTACAGAGCTCTAAAAGGTTAAGGTATGTCAGTAATAAAAACATACAAGCTCCTCTGCTGCTGATAAGACACAGCAAGGATTGATAATAGTATGATTTTGTAAAATAAAAAAAAGTTTACTTGGAAGTGCTGCCTGGATCTATTTACACTTTAAGGACCAATGGACTGAGGTTATTAATGTGAGCACCCATATATTTTGTCTAGTGCTGTTGACTTTATATTTTACAGCAGGGAGTTATGTCACCAACCTGGTCAGGGCTGTTAGAGCATGTAACTATGAAAAAAGGTCTATTTGTTTAACTGATACAGCCCCACTCTTGTCCTTGTACTATGTATGGTATTGCAGTTCAGTTTCACTCATTGGAGCTCACTTGAATGTGTGTGTTACAATATAGTATACTGGGATAAAATTAAAAAAATTCTTCAAAAATTTCCAAATTATTTTTGGTCTCTGGTTAGTGTACACACCAGGACATACGTGTTAAACAGAAGTCTCTGACAGATGCCAAACAGTGGCATCTGTCATCTGTAGTTACATCATTTTTTAAGACAGATGTCTACCAGTTTGGCCTATTGTCCTACAGTATTGATCCAGAGGAAGGCAAAAAAATCTCATGAGGTAGAGGCCAATTATCCTCATTTTAGGTTAAAAAACTCTTACCGATCCAAACCCGGGCAATAAAATAAACCCTTTGGTCATTGACCCCTCTCCAGAATCCTAGTCACTATTACTTGTTATATTATTGCACTCTAGAAATGCATCCAGGCCCATTATAAACTCTGTCAGAGAGTTCCACAGTCTCACTGCTCTTAGAGTAAAGAATCCTTTCTATTTTTATTTAGAAACCTTCTGTCCTCTAGATGTAGATTACACCCCTTTATTCTAGATACAGTCCTTGGTATACATAGATCATTGGAGAGATCTCTTTATTGACCTTTGTATTTTAAAAATACATATCTAGATAACCATCTTTTTCTTTTTTTTTAAATTAAATAACCCTAATTTTGCTAATCTTTCTGGGCCTTGTTCTGCAATGCCTTTCTTGTGTATTGCAGCCAAATACAGTACACAATATTCCATGTGTGGTCTGACTAGGGATTTGTATAATGGGAGAATGATATTTTCATCCTGTGTATCTATTCCCTTACGCTTTCTCCTCATCACCCTCTACAATACCTCCCTCACTGCTCTACCAGGGGCCAACATTTTCAGTTTGAATATTATTACTATTTGTATATATATTTAAAAAAAATTGTGGTTTTGTGATGTGAACTTAGCCCTGGATGCAATAATTGAACACTGAAAAGTTATCAATTGCTCTATCTAAATGAGGCTTTAATTTAACACTTCCAACTATACTCCACTGTGATGAATTCAAGATCCTTGACTGAGCCGCCCTCCTTAAACTGAAGCATTTATGATCTATACAGAGCTGTCAGAGATTTACCAGTAGATGTTCAGGAGGGACTTATCTACCAGTAAATATTTCCTACCTTGTCACTGCCAGCAGCTTTTTCTTCACTTGCATTGTTGCATCTGGTTTCTCAGGATCATCAGTTGTTTGAACATTGGAGATCTCATAATCGATACCATGAAAAAATTGTCCTTGAATTTTAAAACATTAAAAAAAATGTACCAATTTAGGAATGAAAAAACACATACATGTATGTTCTCCACACAAGTTCTACAATAATAGACATGTTGCAAATAGAACTTAAGTTGTTCCCTGTTACAGAAGTATCTTGTAGGTTTTGTTTCTATTCACGATTTGGCCTTAATTTATTATTATTATTTATTGTTTAGCACCATTAATTCCAGGGCGCTGTACAAACAAAGGGGTGCGAATACACACTATAGGACCAGAACAAATACAATAAACACAAAGGAACAGAAGGGGAAGGACAAGATGGTTTTTTATTATGGATAGTGGGCAGCAGGTTTTTTTACATTTTTTGGCTATCTAGAATATATGGGTTTTTAGGTCACTTTTTAAGGGAAGGCCCTTGGCAGATCAGCAGTGGGCCCTGAACTTCGTGGCCTCAATTTTCTTAACAGATTTCCTAAATCTAGAATATTGCTCTCTACAGTTGCATCATTGTGGTTTATCCATGTGTATACAGCTATAAAGTAAAAGGCATGCAAGAACTTGGTACATTTTATTTTGATCTTTTACAAGATATATTATCTTCCTCTTTTTTTTAGCTAAATATTACATTAAGGTGCAAGTTTGCAGAAAGGGTTCTGAAGGCTATTTCACACAATTAAAGCGGCGCGTACAGTACACCCACAGTACATCGTGTTTTAGAGCTCGCCTAATACACGGACTCCCCGCGCGCCGGGGGGGGAGCCCGCCGGGCCATAACATTTATTACCCCTGGGGCATATTTGGGGTAAAAATTTACATTTCACTTATCTCCCCCCCGCGTACAATCAATCAATTGACGAGCGGGGAGAGGAGGCATGATCCATATTCTCTATAGAACTTGGATTACCGTAATTTTGGTCGCATCTTTTCCCGTATTAAGCGCAAATTTCACGTGAAAAACGGGGGTAAATCCCCCGTGGGGAGTGGCATTATTTCAATGCGCTCATGTCTACTTCTTAAATACAATTTAGGTGAAAAATAAAGGGGACTGTAAGAAAACCGTCCAGGTCTAAGAATGTCTTTGTTGTCCATAGCAACCAATCACAGCTGCCCTTTCATTTCATACAATGCTCTTAAAAAATGAAAGGGGCGCTCTGATTGGTTGCTGTGGGCAACAAAGGGAAAAAACTTTCCCAGACATTTTTTTATACGTGTCCCCCTAACTTTTTTTATCAGTTATTTTGGAGGTTTGAAAAGTAGAAGAAACACTGTAAAAACCACTTGTCAAGAAAGAAGGGGTGCTGTAAGTGTGACTAAAGACCATATAGAAACCAAGCGAAAAAGGGACACACCAAAAACTGTGCACATTCAAATGTAAACCCCATCATTTAAATAATTAAAAACAAGCCCCATCTTTATTATTGGGGCTGCATATTAAAACTGCCTTTTTTGATAGGGAAATTTTTGTTGGGTCCCAGCCTGTTTTTTGGGGGTTTTAAATCATGGTGTTTGTTTAATAGAGATTATTTGTACGGAAAATTTGTGTGTACATTCTGGTGTTTTCTTTTTTTTTTACTAGTTTTCTATAAAGTTTGAAATGGCTCAGTAACTCTAAGCAGGAAAAACCATGGCTGTATTAAGAGGAAGCAGAATACACTTGTGTCCTTAGTAGTAGAAAGAAAAACGTTAAACCAGCACTGAAGTCCAAAAATTTAATAGCCCCCATGAACACCATGCATTAGATCCCCAAGGGAGGAAGCCAACTCCAAACCCTCCAAGCCAGAAAAAATTGAAAAACAGATTTTACATAAAGGTCTTCTTTAATTGGAAACCAAGTAACAAATGCAAAGTTTTCGGCCAAATTAAGTGATAAGCCTTTTTTTAAACACTACAAACATTACAGGGCAAGTATATATAGTGAAACAAAATAACACCACATCATAATTACCAAACAGTGGCAGAAACAAATGACAAATTTATAGCCAATGATCTGTGATATAAAAAAGTGCTAAAGTTTAAAAAAAATTCCAAAAAATTTTTTCCTAAACGGGAGCGAACCGTCAGCGTGCTGTAGGCGGCCCAGAATATTACTGCGCATGCAAAAGCCCTCGCGCCGTCAGTTTCATAGGCTACAAATCTACGTCATCATGTCGAGGAACACACATCTTCATTGCGATCAATGTCCGCAAAAATCCCCCAAATTAAAGGCAGCAAGTTACTTGTTATTTTTCAATGTTTATATACAGAAAGAACGGGGCCCCTGGACATGTCACCCCAATTGTTTAGTACATCAAATGTTTTTAAATGGGCATTGAAAGATAACTGTCTTTTTTGTAAAAGGAAATCTGTTGTTAAATATGGTTTTATAATTTTACACTTTAAAAGTTATAAGGGCTAAACACCATCCAAGCTGTAAAAATCGCACAAAAAGGGAGCTATCATGAACCAGACAGCTACCTCCAGCAATGATGGCACAAATCTTCATCAGCACAAAAGAGTTGCCCCTGAAGAAGATGCGCAAAACCCAAAGGGGCAATAATAAAAGCCCACGCTGTTAGTGCCCAAATTTAAGCCCCAAAAAAAAAGGAGGAAAGAACAGTCACTTAAAAAAGAGAAAATAAACAAAACAATAATGCCCAAATAACAAAATAAAATATAAAATAGAATTATTATAACATCAAAAAGTAATATAGTGGAGGTCCCACACCCCTTTCTTCAACCTAAGGAGAAATATAAATAAAATATATGTGAGTGAATGATAAAAAAATTAAAAAAACACAAAGAACAATATATAAGGAGTCCTAAACAAGTTAGTAAAAATTTTAAAGTTTTTAAGCCATTGGATGTAGGTTTTTAAAAAATCAAAAAACCCACTTCATTTTTTTTAGCAAAATCCTCTCATCCCCCCTCTTTTGTGGGGGAAATGACAATTATTTAACCCCTCAACTGAGATATGAATGTTGCTTTGAAAAAAATGGCGTGCTACCGGTAAATCTCCATCCCCTCCGTATCTATTTTTTTTTAATCGCTCTCGGACTTCCATGGTCGTTTCCCCTATATAGTTTTTTACTACAGGACAGGTGATCTTGTGGCATATGAGGTTCCACGTAAAGTTTTTCCAAATTTGATCTTTCCCTTCATTGGATGGTGAAGCAGTCCCTTTGATCATTTGTTACAATTCAACATTTTGGGCAGGGGGAAATTGGGGGTTTTTTGGGGGGCCCAAAAAAGGGGCGTCTAAAACCAAGAGGAGGGGGAGATTGCTTTTAAAAACTTATCCCAAAGATTTTTATTTCTCCATGGGCCATCTCGGGTTTACAAAAATTTTTTTAATTTTGGGGGGCCCCTTCGTAAGATGTGCCACCCCCTTTTAACCTCAGATTTTAGGGCCAATTTTCTTTTGTGGTGACAAAAGGATTCTTATTTATTTTTTTATCACAAATTTTTCAAAATTAGATTTTTTAACCCTTTAAATCGATCCTTCATACGACTCAAAAGGGGTTTGGAAAACCCTTGGGATAAATTTCCGGACACATCTCATAAATTTTAGTATCAATTTTAGTCTCATCAATCAATTTTTAAAACCCTCAATAATTGGCTCCAAGGGAGCGAGCCCATCATATTTTTAGGGTGATAACTCTTGTAATAAAAAGGGATTATTTTTTCTGTTGTTTTACAAAAAAATCATTTCAAGTCTATCATTTACATTATACTGTTGTGCCCAAAAAATTTAAAATCAAAGGTTTTGGACCAACCTAGTAAAACTGGGGCCCAGGTCTACATTGGTTCAAAAAGGTATGGAACAAACCCTTTTCCCAACCCCCTGTCCAAATGAGAAAAACACGTGATATACGCCACCAATGCAGGGTGCTCCAAAACCCCGAGTGGTAAATACTTCCTCCTCCAGCGCTGCCTATAGATTTTTAGCATGGTGGGGGCCACATTGGACCCATGGCAGGCCACGCCTCTGGAGATAAAATTTTCCCCAAAAAGGAAAAAATTCCTATGAGGACAATCTCCCGGAGAAGAGGGTGAAACGTGAGTAATTTTGGAGCCCAACCTATCGGTCAGCGACCCGACACTGCCCCTAGTCCACAGAGGTTTTATCGTGTTTACAGTGAAACCACACAAAAAACTAGGGGAAAACCCTTCTGGGATACTAACTCCCGTATTTTACAAAGGAAGTCTGATGTTCCCCCGATGAAAAAGGGGGCAGTCGTGGGGAAGGACCCAAGATTTGTCAAGAAAAAAGGCAATATGACAGATCGACCCCCCAACCCCAGACAAAAGTCTACCGGGGGGTCCCCCCAAAGTTTATGTATTTTGGGAAGTATTAAATATTTGGGGAATGGAGAAGACCTTTAAAAAATTTCCCCAATTTTTCATCATTATTCCCTTTCCAAATTGCCCCGATCAAACCCGGAGATTGATTTCTTTCATACTTTAATTTTGGATCACACTAACTTAGTGTAAAACAGTATCCCCCAATTGCGGTGAACTTTAAAAACATACTTGACTGTCCATCACCCCCGCCGGCCCCCCCCTTTTCAGCTGGGTTTTACAAAATCAAAGGATTGTTCATAACTCCCTCAGGGCCTGTTCTATTAATAAAAGATTGGTCTTTCTAGATATCCTGGGTTTTTTTAAATAAACTCATTTTATTGTTGTAATTTATGTAGTTTCAACAAAATTTTGTTTTAGGGTGAAAAATCACTCTTGACTTCAAATCCAAATCTTTAACCTAATGGGACCTCCCAGAAATCCAACCTGGGAGCTCTCCTTCACTCACCCATCATGAAAAAAAAGCTTAAACGAAAGCCCAAAAAAATGTTTGGGGAAATTAATTTAAATTGAAACCAATCAAAAGTAATAAGGGACTGAAAATAAGCCTTTTTTTTTAAAAAAATGTTTTTGAAGCTGTAAGTGTACTGAAGAAATATTTAAAAACAAGGGTTACCTCATTTTTTTTAATTTGAATGTCTCCTGGGTTGATGGCCCGACTGTGTTTTCCTTGTTTATTTATTTTGCCTTCTGATTTTCTTTTGTCTCTACGATGTTCCCCGGCCCCCCCTCCAGGTTTTCCCTTTTTTTCCTGATTCCCTCCTCTAAAAAATCAATCTATAACTCATCATTGAATCGAGTCCCTAGTTGTAACCCAAAACCCAGGGTTTTTAAATCTTTGAAAGGGCTTTTAGTGGGATACGTTGGGTTTATTGGCCCTCCCAAATTTTAAAACCCTTCCCCCCCCTAATCCTCAAGGGGCCCAAAGCCACTTGCTTCGTTTTATTCTTTCAACTTAACCCATTCTAGCCAATTTTTGTCCCATTTTCCCTTAAAGGATCCAAACTCATCAATTGTTAACAAAGACTTGATTTGCATTTCACACAATTGAACATCACTTTGTAACGATAACAAACCCCTTTTTGATATTCAATATTTAGTAAAATAGCTCAAAACCCTATTTGTTGTTACACTCTCAAATTTTTACGAACTCCTCATCCTGAAGAAAAAAAAATTGGACGGGGATGAAACGCAAACCTTGGGAAGCGTTTAAACGTAATATTCAACCATGGTTTTAAAAAAGTTCTATTAATAAGTCTCTTATTTTTTGTTCAAACTTCCTCTTTTAAAAAGTCAATAGATGGTAACGGAGGAAGGAAACATCAATTGGCATTATTCAAAAGTCTTTTTAACTTTTCCTTGATACAAAAAATATCACAAGGATTCAGTTGTAGGGAAGGAAACAGGGCGGGGAAAAGATTCTGTGTATATCCAATAAATTGTCCCCGTGTATTTTACAACGATTCTCCTTATACAAAATAGAGACGTTATTTTCAATCCCATTAAATACATGTTTTAGTACTAAAAGATTTGGGGCACATGTCCAAGCCTTTTTCTTTCCTGTAACTAAACATTGAATAATAAAATAATGGCTGCCTTTAAATTTTGGGGATTTTTGCGCTGACACTTTAATGCGCAATGAAAATGTGTAGGCCTGACTGCTGACTAATTTGTAGTCATTTGTGAAACTGACATGCCGAGGGCTTTTGACACGCATAATCATTCTAGGAGCCCCTCACACCGTGACAGTCCCCTCCCCTTTAGGTACCATTTTTGGGGTTTTTTAAACTTTTGCACTTTTTTATGTCACAGACTTTGGGTATTAATTTGTATTTTTTTATTGACCCCTGATTGGGAATTGACTATGTGGGGGTACTTGATTTCCCATAATACTTGCACCCTTAAAGTTTTTTATTTTGCTGAAAAAGGCTCTATCATTAATTTTGACCAAAGTTGGGATTTTTGTACTCTGGGTTCCAATTAAAGAAACCTTTTTCTGACATTGTTTTCAATTTTTTCTACACTTGTGTCCTGTCCACTTCAAGATAGTGTACACCAAGACAATGATAAACTATGAATATTGTAACTGTACAGTACAAAAAGAAATGTTACCTAGCAGTCCATGGACTCCTTGCGAAAATGTGTGATCACCCAATGTGTAAAAACCAAGGAAATCCCTGTGGAGAGGATGATCTTTCCAAACTTCATGCAGAATAATAACAAATGTTGCTCCTTCTCCAAATGAAAAGGTGACATTACTTCTTTTCTGAACGACCAGATTAAACCTGGGAGAATATAAATACAGAAATATTCTTTATAGAGATTCTGTACTATGTGCAGGGCTGTATTTACCGTTAGACACCCAATGGCAGGTGCCTAGTGCAGTAGTGAGTTCCCTTTGCACATAAACAAGTAACGAGTTTTTTGTTTGTTGGGTACTGCTATTTTCTTTTTTATCATTGGCAAATCCTGGAACACAGAGAGGAGTGTTTCCAGATGGGGCTGAGCAGTGGAAGAGACTACTGTCTGCAGAAGTGTTGCTCTTTGGATTGTGGAAGCCAGTTCGATCTCATTTGATTTTGCTGGTGATAGCAGGAATATTGTTCGACCAATCACCAACCTTTTCCTAGTCAGAAAAAAAGGAAGCATATCATTCATTAATCACATGCACTTCCTTTTTCCTGTCTGGAAAAAGACTGGTGACCGGTCACATTATTTTCCTGCAACCGCTGGCAAAATGCAGGTCAAGCTAAAATGGCAATACCCATATCTGAAGTGCAACACTAGTCTGAAGATATATAAGGGTGCATTTACACGGTAAAGACCAAATACCAGTCGGAAACTGGTATTTGGTCTGTTTTTGGCATGCAGATGGACAGCTTCTCTCCGCGGTTTGCAGATTCAAGCCCTCCCCCTTCGCACCCACATGTTCGTGTTCCACCCAAAAACCGGGCGGAAGAGTGAACATGTTCAATGTTTTTCAGAACGTCGGCGGTGTAAAAAACCGTCTGGCGGAAAATACGTACTGTGGGGACCGCTGCACAGATTTTTCACTAAAAGGTTGACACCCAGTTTACAGATGGCTTCCAAAACCGACAACCGTCTGTAAATCCGGGTGAAAACCTTTGCCGTGGGGATGAGCCCTAACTGTGCTCTATCTGCCAATCCTTACAACTCATCATCCCTTTAACCCCTTAAGGAACCGCCGTTTTTTAGTTGTTGACACGTTCGTTTTTTCCTCCTCGCCTTCCTAGAGCCATAACTTTTTTTATTTTTCCACCTACGTAGACATATGAGGGCTTTTATTTTGCGGGACAAAATGTGCTTTCTAATGGTGTTATTCACTGTACTATAGAATATACTGGGAAACTGCAAAAAAATTCCAAGTGGGACAAATTGTGAACAAAAACCATACTTTCGCCATGTTTGCAGGGTGTTTTGCTTTTACGGCGTTCAATCTTTGGTAAATATAATGTGCTATCGGTATTCTACAGGTTAATGCGCATCCACCAATACCAAACATGTAGGGTTTCCTTTATGTTTTGGTACCGTAAAAAAATTCCAAACATTTTCTATTTTTGACATTTGCGCCACGGCGCCAGTTTGTGCGACCAGCAACTTTTTTGTACTAAAACCTACAGACGTCAGTGAGGCGGCATTTTATGTGGGTTGAAGTGTACTTTTTAATGCTAGCAGTTTGGAATGCATGTGACTTTTCTGATCACTTTTATTCCATTTTTTTAAGCAACGTAAATTTTGGCGTTTGGAATTTTTTTTCTTCTACGGTGTTCAGCGCACAGGATAAATGATGTTATATTTTTATAGATCGGACATTTTCGGACGCGGCGATACTAAATGGGTTTAACTTTTTTATTATTTTATTGTTTGTATTTCTAAAATGGGAAAAGGGGGGTGATTTGAACTTTTAATACTTTTTTTTGTACTTTAAAACTTTAAAACCAGGACATGGCAGTGATGGGAGCCTTCACAAGGCTCCCAGATACCATGTCCAGGCATCGGATAGCCGCAGTCATGCTGCGACGATGCCGATCGCCCTGAAGGACGGTGTGCGGCACTGCTCTTCATTCATTTAGACACTGTGGCGTCTAAGGGGTTAAACAGCACGGGCGGGCGACGCTGCCCGCTCGCGCTGTACTGGCCGGTTGTTAGCTGCGGTTAGCCGCTAACACCTGGCTGCTGTCCGGGGGGGTTGCGGAGTGATCCTCCTGCAAAGCCCCTTAGGGACCCTGGGACGTACTCATACGTCCAGGGTCCTTAAGGGGTTAAAGGGAACTGATCACATAGCTTACTCTTGCTGAGGACAGCACAAGGTAGTGACAGACATGCTGTTTCCAGACTACTACAGCTATATTGGGAACGCTATATTCATTCTTTGGATCTACCGGTCACCACGGACTATTGATATTAACTGCAAGTAACACAATTTACGTGGAATAAGTTTTGTACTTTAGACCTTTTATATTTAATAAATGGAACCGTGTGACTAATACTATTTACCGGCAATTTTTGGGTGAGTCTAACACCTGCTCATGAATTAAGTGGACTCTTTTCTGGCTGTAAACTGCCCGATGTGAGCATTAAATACTCTCAAACTGCTGCATCTTACGGAATAAGAGACACAGTGTTGGAAACAGCATGTCCGTCCCTAGCTTGTGCTGTCCTCAGCAGCGTTGACATAACCTATATGACAGGTTCCCTTTGAGTGCCCAGGGGTGTTTGGACTCCAAGCTGTGGCAGTCAGTATCAGCTAGAAGCAGCCCTCCCCCATACCCCGTTAGCTGCTGTATACTGGTCAGTGGTTACACAATTTACTTTTATAATTGCAGCTTTAGTGTGCCCTTTGCCCACTACATGTGGCTGTGTTTTATCCGCATGTAGTAGCCATGACTTGGAAACCAATCTTCAATAGGGTATTTTTCATATATTCCATCTTTGCCTAAAGCAGCATGAGCTGTAAATACAGTCTAGCAGTTCATCCCACCTTACCATAAGGGGTTTTCTCACCATTCTGTTTCACTGAATCACAGACAGCTTTCCATCCACTCTGCATCGTCATGCTGTGGGTGGTTCTATAGCATTGATTAGCATTTTTAGCTCCCCTACAACTAGCCGAGATATTACAAGGACATAAGTTCATGAGATTTAATATTCAGTAAACCAAGCTACAAGTGTTCTGTGGAGTGAAAACAATTATTTATTTGTAAACAAAAGCTAATCTTGTTAGAGATTAAGGGCAACATGTATGAATGGGGCTGCACCAGTTTTCTGGCATGCTTTGTGTCAAAAAACCTGTCGTAGCCCTGTCAAACAGATACATAAATGGTTCAACGCCAAAATCTGGTGCATGCTGTGCCAGACCTGACACTTTTGTATTTGTCAACTCTACGGGAGTGTCTCATGCTAGACTCGTACAAGGAACCGCATTTATGAATGTGTCACACCAAAATGTGGCGCAAAAGAGTCGGACTAATTTATGCCATTTACATAGTGGTGAGGCTGAGACAAATTTTGCCGCAGTCACACTCTATGTGCCACTATTTGGCACATAAATGTGAATTACAGCAGCACACATTAATAAAGTGCTGTGAGACACTTTCATACATACTGATGAATGCTACACTACACAGCTTTTCTTTTCATACATGTCTTCTCCAGGATGAGCCCTGTACATAGTGATATCACTCCATGCTCTCTATGTAATCAGGAATGGAGATATGGATGGGTAACTGTAGAAAACTGTGCACACTCAGAGCAGATAAAATCTCTTTTATCTCCTGACCAAGGTAAAATCAAAAGACTAATGTATTTGGAAAAGTCTTCAATTACCTGTCCCTACATGTTGAAAACTAATCTTTGTAGTGAGAAAACCCCTATAAATAGAAGTGAACAGACATGTAGAGTAGGCTGTCCATTAGTCCAGATGACTGCAATATTTGCTCCACATGGACGTGGGGTGGTAGCAATTTTTTAGAGCCAGGTAAACACTAATCAACTGATCACCAGGGCCGTTCCTAGGGGTGGGCGAGGCGGGCGATCGCCCGGGGCGCTGGGGCTCCGCTCACCCGAGGGGGGGCGCCGCTCGCCTTGCCCGCCCCGCGGTCAGTCCTGGACTATGCCGGCAGCTGCACACACTTAGTGCAGCTGCTGGCACAGGAAGGAGGGAGGACGGATCGTTCCCTTCCTGCCTCCTCCCCTGTATGTATCAGCGCTCAGTCAGCGCACTGATACATACACAGCAGCGTCGCAGGGGGCGCACGGCTTTCACCACGCCCCCTGCGATGCTCAGACTCGGCTCCCGTCCCAGTGATGAAGTCACGCCGCTTACATTGAATGACGGCTCCCGGGACCTGGACGCTGCAGGGATCCTGGAAAGGTAGGTGAGTTTTTTTTTTGTTTTATGGGGGCCCAAAAAGGGCTACAGGGGTAAAAATGGGGGCTGGGCTACAGGGGACAACAGGTACGGGGGACAAAAGGGGGGCAACGGGCTACAGGGGTCAAAAGGGGGCAACTGGTGGGGGGGCAACTGGCACGGGGGGAAAAACGGGCCCTACAGGGGGAAAAAAATGGGGGAAGGGGCTAAAAGGGGGCAAAAAAGGTACGGGGGAAAAACGGGGACGGGGTGCAAAACTGGTAGGGGGGGTAAACTGGTACAGGGGGTAAAAATGGCTACGGCTTTCACCACCCCCCCTCCCGACGCAATCTGGGCCCCCGTGTGTCCGGGAGGCCCGGGGAGTGGTGAAAAAGGGCGTGTGACGTATGCCGCTTAAATTTAATGAGGGTCCCGGGCCTGGACGCTGAAAGGGCCGGGAAAGGTAAGTGAGTTTTTTTATGTTTTATAGAGGGCCAAACTGGCTACAGGGGTCAAAACTGGGGGCTACTAGCAAAGGGAGAAACAGGCTACAGGGGTCAAAACTGGGGCAACTGGCTACAGGGGGCAAAACTGGTGGCAAGTGGCTACAGGGGGCAGCTGGTACAGGGGCAAAACAGGCCGGGGGAACTGGTACAGGGGCAAAAGGGGGGCAAGAGGAACGGGGGGAAAAAAAGGCTAAGGGGGCAACAGGTACAGGGGAAAAACTAGGGGCAAGGGGCTACAAGGGGCAAAACGGGCAAAGGGGGTGAAAAAAGGGGTTACAGGGGGAAAACTGGGGGCAACTGGCTACAGGGGGAAAAGGGTACAGGGGAAAAAAAAGGGGGGCAACAGGCTACAGGGGCCAAAACGGCTACAGGGGGCAAAACGGCTACAGGGGACAAACAGGCTACAGGGGCAAATGGCTACAGGGGCAACTGGTTACAGGGGACAACTAGCAGGTCTCGGGGGGCAAGGCAAAGGGGAAACTGACTACAGAGGCACTATCAGGGCTGCGGGGGCTACATCGGTTACAGGGCGGTATTACATGGCTACAGGGGCAACTATCTGGCTACAGGGGCAACTATCATGGCTGATGGGGCTACTGTGCGAAATTTCTTCACTTCACCCTGAGTGCAATTTAGCCTAGGAGCAGCCCTGCTGATCACTGCTTACTTTCCAAAAGGGGTAAATTTGGATTTTCTGGGAATATTAGAGTAATCTTTACGGGGCGACCTAAATGGGAGGGTGCAGCTGTATTGGGGGGACAAAAGGGCCAGGAAGTTGGAGCCATATTTACAATAGCGACGGGGGGGGAGGGGAACTACACATAAGGTGCAAGATGTGAAGAAAGGAGCGGAATTAGTAAAAAATCAGGGGGTGGAGGTGTAGCAATAGTTAAAAATATCAGGGAAAAGGAATAAAAACTGAAAAATCTCAAAATTGATGCTGACCATCCCAGGAGTCTGAAAACAAAATAAATAAATAGAAGTATTAATTTTGCGGAAAAATTGGACATAGGGGGATAACTGAGCATGGCTGGCAGACTTGGACTGGGCGGTTAATTTTCAGGTTACAGTCTATTTAGAAAGGACGTAAAGCCCAAAGGGGGGTTTTCTGCTCATGAAAAAATCTGTCTGAAGCCAACATGGGGAAGATATAGGAAAAGGAATGAAAAGTGGAATCATTATGGGTAAATATACATGGGGGAAAAAAAACAATTATATAATGGGGGTTTCATTGGGCCCCCCAAGTAAAACAGAACCCATAAAAAATTACTCTCAGGCAATAGATGAGGCGGCTATCAGAATGGGGTTATTTTTATGGGGATTTTAATACCCAGACACAAGGGGAAATTTGAAACCTGTATCTCAAAAAAGGAAACAGGTTTTTGTCAATAACTAATGAAATTTCCTTTCCCAAAAAGGGTGCAAGAACCGACTAAGGAAGGCCCTTTAATTTATTATTGACAAATAGACCTGACAGGTAACAAAGGTTTGGGTTGGGGGGCACCGGGGAAATAGTGCCCAAAATATAAAAAATTTCCCCGTTTTTCCTTCATAATTTTTGTAAAGGGGATCCAAAAAAACACTGAATTTTTTGGAAGGCAAAATTTTATTCTGCTTGGGGCCCCCCGTATTGACTGGGAAAAGGTTTAAATATGGCAAACAATAATAAATGGGTTTTTTTTTAAAAAATTAGGTCCCATGTGAGGGACATCCCTTATGTAATAAAAAAAATTAAAAAGGGAAAAACCAATGTGGATCAACGGGGGAGTAAAAAGGAAAAAAAAAAAAAAAGAAAGCGTTTCACCTACTAAACGGGAGGGTAGTAAAGAGGCACTAAAGGAAGATAGGGAAAAAAAAAAAAGTGTGTAAAAAAAGATAAAGGAAGCAAAGCTGGGGATGGGGAAAAAGTATCGCCATAGAAAGTAAAACTAACCCCCCAAAAATTTTTTAATTTTTAAATAGTAAAAAGATTAAAAAAGAAAATGTTGGGGCCCTTTGAAAAATACTGAGGGGGAGACGTAGAGGGGATGAGAAAAAAAGCAAACTATTAAAAACTTTTTTTCTCCCTGTATTTACCCCGAGGGGGGTGAGTTCCTTTGAAAGAGGGATGAGGTAAACTCCAACTTTAAAAAGTTTTTTTTTCTTACCCAAAAAAGGGGCACTCGTCTTAAAAGATTAAAATAGACAAATCCCCAGGTCCAGATGGCTAACATATTGTCCAAGGGGTTAAGTGATGCATGTAGGCCCCCTTTTTTTTAATATTTATGGTGTCTAATAACCGGGGGGATTCCCCAAAGGATTGGCGCATAGAAATGTGTGCCAATATTTTAAAAAGGGGTAAAAAGTGACCAGGAAAACTATGGCCGGTAAGCTTAAACCTCTGTTGTAGGGAAAATGTTTGAAGGTTTTTCAGGACTATCCTGGGGGTTCTCACTGAAAATAAATGTATAAACGCCGTTCCAGCATTTTGGTTTTTTTGAAGGTCGGTCCTGTAACTAATTCATCAGCTTTCTTAGGAAGTCAGTGCTAGACTGGATCGGGTGGGATGGATGTCAAAAATTTGATTTTTCTAAAACATTTGAAAAGGGGCCACATAAAAGGTTGGTAAGTAAATGAGAATCTTGGACTGGGGGAAAACGGGTGCAAGGGGTAACAACTGGCTCACTGTTTTAAAAAACAAAAGGGGAGTAATTTAAAGGACTTTTCTTGACTGGTTTTTTTTTATAGTGGGGTCCACAAGGGTCATATTGGGCCCTATCCCTTCAACATTTTCAATTTAAAGATCTTTCAATGGATTTTCATGTAGAATATGGGTCTTTGCCCGACGATACTAAGCTCGTAAAGTAATCAACACAATAAGGTAATGTGTTATTACAAAGGGTCTGGATAATTGGGGCCCGGGCCCCGGGAAATGGCAGATGAGGTTTAACACAGATAAAAGCAAGGGTTTGCCATGGGGGAGGAAAAATCCAAATTACGACTACATGTTAAAAATGGAAAAACACTGGGTAAAAGTGACATGGAGAAGGGGTTTGGGGGGAATTTGGGGGACAGTAAACTTAAAATTTTAGCCGCCTTTTCGACAGCACTGCCAAGGCAAAAGGATCATGGGGGGGCATTGAAGGGGGATGAGGCACATGATGAAACATTATTCTCCCTTTACAAGTCACTGGTAAGACCCCACTGGAATATTGTGTACAGTTTTGGGGAAACAGGCGGGCAAAAAAAAAATAAAAAAAGTGGGATACATACCCAAAAGATTCAAGATTAGGGGTTTTTTAGTTTAGAGAAAAAAACGGTTTAGGGGGAAATAAAAAAATGTTTAAATACATCAAAGGGCAAATTTTTAGAAATCTCCCAAGTTTATTTATACCAGGGGGTGTATCTAGAACAAGGGGGAATCCTTACGTCTTTAGGAACGAAAATTTTTGTACATAAAAATAGAAATGGATTTTTACTGTAAAAGTGAGACTGTGAAATTTTGCCAGAGGAACTTGTCATGGGATTTCACTAACAGAGTTCAAAAGGGTTTGGATGCATTTTGGAGCATAAAATATAACAATTTTTTGTTTGGATTCTGGGGGGGGTGTTTTTAATAAGGGGTTTTTCATTTTCCCGATTGGGTGGAAGGTTTTTTTCCCCAAAATGAGGACAATTGGCTTCTACCTCATTGGGGGTTTTTTTGCCTTTCCCCTCTGGATCAACACCCTTACAAACAGGTAATTTGATGGAAAACTCTCTTTTTTTTTTGGCTTTACAAACTTTTGAAACTATGAAACTTGTAGTAGTGTTTTACCCCTTTCTTCATGAGCTTGGGGGTCCGCCATGAAAAACGTTTTTTTTGTATTTATGGTTAGGACAGGTTTTTCTCTTTTGGCACTTTTCCAATTTTTTTTTCTTCATCCTTTTTTTTTGTATTTTCCCAATTTTCTTTCCAAAATAAGTTTTTTATTTGATGAAATTTTTATTTTTTTTGTTTCCAAAAAGTTTCTACTTGTTTTCAATTTCCTAAAGAAACAAATTTACTAGTATCTTTAAAATGTAGAAAAAAAAAGGGCATATTTTTACCCTGTTAAAGGGTTGTCTCACTACATTGATTATCTCCCTCAGCCCGTTTTTTGGGTTATTTTGAATCAAGGGCGTGTTTACTGGCTTCCACGGCTGCAGAAAAAACCCGGTCTGTAGCTATAGCAACCCGTGCTGGCAGTCTATAGGATAGATAAACTTTTGTAATATAGCGCCTGGGAGCTGTGCAGCCCATGCAAGAGGGGAATCTAGGAATGTTTGGGCACTGTTTAATGGGAATAATTGCAAAGTGCTTGTTTTTGCAGATCTTTAACATAAAAAAACAATCCTTGTAGTGAGACAACCCCCTTTAAAGGCTTGGGTACCTTGGTTGTTCCTGCTTTGTTTCTGACATTTTTTTTTTTAGATAAAAACCCTGTTTTTATGCATTCAAACCCATTTGTGCTGCCATTTGTCCAGCTAACGCCTACGTTTGGTGGATGAAAGCAAGGACTTGGATGCAAAGGGGGCGGGGAAAGACTTTTTTTTTTACGGCAATGTTTGGGTTAAAGCTGTACATCCTCCCAAGCGTCCCTGCTATGGAGATGCTGCCCAAGCTTTTGGTGTAGGCTAATGCGACCCAGCAGGAAACCAATCGTTTGTTGCTGCAGCAGGTTACCATCCTGTGAGAGAATATTACTGCTCAGCCAAAAAGTACGGAAGCATTGTCTGAGACTTTATGTATAAAAAGGCTGTGCAACATGCCTTACAAAAAATGGCTGCCGATGACGACATAGAGGCTTATCTTGTGGTTTCGCTGTGTGGACTGAGGTTCTGGAGCCATATTTGTATGGGGAGTCATGAAAAGCGTATTTTGATTTGACTGCACAGCAAGCCAAGGACTATGACATCCTGAAGGCTGAAATTATGGCCTGACCAGGAGTCACCTTATCGGTGCATGACTGGCGGTTTGAGAAACAGAAACCGCCCCACTCCTGTTTGACCTGCTATACCTTGTGTGCAGGTGGCTACAATCAGAAATTCTGAGTCTGCGGATGTGGTTAACTAAATCGTCATGGTTTGCTACATGAGCGCACTACCTGAAGATATTTACTGGTGGGTTGCCCAGGGAGACCCCAAAACACTGGATTAGCTGGTTACACTAGTGGAGCGGTTTAGCAATGCTAAAACGTACCTGGGGCTGGAAAGGTGGTTGAAAAGGATGGGAGGGACTGGGATTGTCTGCTGACATACCTCCTCTTTTCCTTACGTCAAGTGCCTCAGTCCTCCAGTGGCTTCTCCCTGTTTGAGGTGATATATGGGAGACAGCCCAGGGGTTTTCTAGATATTGCCAAGGAAACATTGGAGAGTGAGGCTACTCCCTACAAAAATGTTATTGAACATGTGGCCCAAATGCATGATCACATTAGCAGTGTTATGCCCATTGTGAGGGAACACATGAAAGGGCCAAAGAGTCTCTGAGTTGGGTATACAGTAGGGCGGCTAGGGTTAGGCAGTTTAACCCTGGTGATCAGGTTAATTGTAGAGGTAAATTAGAAGATCCACCACCCAACTGTACCATGTATACTTAATTAAACCTTGGCATCATTAGAGTCCCTAACACTAGCCCTAAAAATCCAAGTGGAAGCCCACTCAGAAATTGAGAAGGTTACCATAAATGACACCTTGTCCAAACCTCAAAAACAGGGAACTTGGGAGTTCCTACAAAGAAATAGGGATATCTTCACCGTCCTTCTACGCACTACTGTTGTGGTTCTGCAATAATGTCGCAGGAGGGGAATGAGGAAAACTACCCCATTACATATTTGAGCAGGAAGCTCAGGTCCTGTGAAAGAAATTACTCTATTATGGAAAGGGAATGCCTGGCCATAAAGTGGACTCTGGAATCCTTGTGATGCTACCTGGCTGGTAGAGAGGTCAGATTAGTGTCCGACCATGTGCCCTTACAGTGGATGCATAGAAATAAAGGCAACAATGCAAGGGTGACAAGGTGGTTCCTCACCTTACACGACTTTAGCTTTGTTGTAGTGCACAAGGCAGGGAAACTGCATATAAATGCAGATGCCCTGTCAA